>BKZX01019510.1:0-13606 GCA_014362285.1 Fagus crenata
CAGTAAAAATTCTCAATACAAAAACTGAGTATCGAAACCAAACAAAATTTTTTCAATCCGGGCCCACCACTTTTTGGATTCAAACACAGAAAACTGTGTTTGAATCAAGAAACCAAACATGCTCTTAATTTTTGGAATGTTTGTGTTGCCTCTCCTTCCAACAACAAAGCTGCTAGCTAGGCGTTTGGCTCAAGAGGCCTGGACTCCTACTAGCTAGCTTTTATGTCTGGTTGGAAGAATACCCTGACTTCATGCGGGATTTTGTATAAGCTTTTGTTATCAATACTATCAAGTTAATATATATATATATAGATAAAAATAGTATTTTGATTTGATAGTATAGTTCAAATTTTATAATTAATAAAAAAAAAATAGAAGAAAAAAAGAAACAATGAGGACCATATATAAAAGCTGTTGATGCAGCCGTAGATAACGACTAATTTATTACCACTGAAAATTCCTTACACGTCACACATCCTTTTCTATGTATTACCTTCTCAAAGTAAAATACATATGACACCGCCATTATTGTATTCCTAGCAACTACTCCAGAACCAAAGAATACTATGGTTCAGGTATCACGCACATATAATAATAAAGCATAACAAAGCATCAACTTATTATTTGGGACACAGTTACACGGTAATCAATTATATCCTCCACGCCCAGTGGTGTTGTAGCTATTATATCCTGACCGACCAGAGGTGTTGTAGTCCGCTTCAAGGAGCCTTCGCCCTGCAAATATAAATACTTTGTTGTCAAATACTTCGACAATTAAAGCCAAATTTGCATCATACTAGACAACATGTTCAAAATGGATAAGCTTAGATTTTAAAAACGGTTTGCTGTTTTAAAAATGCACAGAAAGGTTTAGCCAGCGTGGTGTAGTTCTGATAAAAATGCGCAAACAAATGAAACATTTGAGGCAAGTGGAATAAAAGAGGCTCATAGAAGGCCATTTTGTACAAACCAAGCTTAAGTTGTGGCACCGCATTATCAACCACAGCAGTAGCGACCTCAGTCGACATGAGGAGCATCAAGATCGCAACAAGAACAGCCAAAACCATAAACTTTGTTGCGCTAGTAGCAGCCATTTTTGCCATACTAACTTCAGAGGAAGAAGATATTTTTTGCTTAAGAAAAACAAATCGAGAGAGAAGATTACAATGGGTGAGTTTTTGGGCACAGAACACACGTATACTTATAGGTGAAGATGAGGACTCTTGTTAACATCACTCTGTCACTTTAAAAAAAAAAAAAAAAAAAAAAAAACCTATAGTAGTTTATTATAAAAGCGAGATAGATAAATGAATAAATTAATGAGAAATTTAACACCATATACTTGTCAGCAAAGGACTTACTATTTTTTTTTTTTTTAATGAGCCTTACATTACGAACCAATGTTTTTATTCACTTGATATTTTAAGTCAATTGAAACTCGCAAAGAAATTTGATGAAAGTCAATCAAGTTGGCTGGATAGTTTATCGATTCACCAGCTTGCATTTCAGTCATTTAAAGAAAAATTGAAAAGGAGAGAAAAACTAATACACTAAAAAAATAGGATTTTTCTTCTTCTTTTTTTGTTTGTTTGTTTGTTTGTTAAAGTGAAGAAGTTAGATACATTCCAATAGATTTCTTTTTCTTAATGGTAATATAATTCAACCATATGACATTTAGACTTATTAGTCAACATAATCATATGATTGTTTATGGTTTTTGTTAATAAACTTATGTCTTAAATGCTCACGGGACAGAGTTTTCCTCTAATCCGGTTTGGAGTAACTTTCCATCAACCCACTACGTGGCAAGGAGTTTTAGAGAGATAGAAACTACCTTATCACACATATTTTAAAATATGGTTTTTGTTAATAAACTTTTATCTTCACCCTCAAATTAAAAGAAGTTTTAGAGAGATAGAAACTACCTTATGTAATAGTTCCAAACAATCTTTTTCCACGTTCCAAAAAGTCTTATGCTATGGCCAAAAGATTTCGATTTCGTTTTTCCCTTTTAAAGATGAAAAATGTATAAAAAAAAATTAAATTAAATTAAATCCACAAAAAAATCTTTATACAAAGTGGATATATGTGAAACCAATGCTAACTCAAAAAAAATTGTAGTAAAAGTCAACTGCTCACGTTAGGAACCAAGTAAAGTCTTACTCAACTAAAAGGGACTTGATGTTTGTTTACATGTTTATCTTTAGCTTTAGGCTTATCCTTTCTTTTCTAGCAAGTGGGTGATGTCTGTCATATACTATTGATTGTCTTAGGCCATCAGCTTTTTTTAGATTTCACATTTATTTACCTGTCCTTGATGCTGTCTTCAGCCTGTTTCACATTTTAGATGGCTTTTAACTCAATTGGTTATTTCTTTCACATATAAGGTGGGGTGAGGTTATAGGTTCAAAATTCATTGAATGCGTGTATAATTTATTGAAAAGAAATATATTGTTTCACGCGTTATTATTAGGAAAAAAATGAGGAGGTGTGTACATATTTTTATGTGTGAGAGGAAAAGAGAGGTAGAAATACGGTTTTTAAAAACCAAATTAGATAAAAACCAAAAAAGATATGGTTTTCCATTTTATAGTCTAATTTGATGGACTTAAAAAAAAGAAAAAAAAAAAAAAAAGTCTAATTTGATAGATGATACGAGTGTGATATTATAAATAATAAATATCTCAATATTAATTAATACCTTATTCAACTTATTCTTATGCATAGGAACCGAATCAAACCCGCTATGTGGAGACTGAGGAAGGAGATAGGTGCCAATTGTGATATAAACTAGAAAGTTCATTGGCACATCAAATTAATCCTTGAAATATTTTTTTGCTTTTAACTTAAGAAATAAAGATACAAGTATACAACCACTTAATCCTTGTCAATTAATTTGAGATTTAAGATTTTTGCACATTGAGAATAAAAGATAAATGGGAAGAGTGAAAAATCATTAACATCAATCCTCTTTATTTATTTATTTATTTTATTATGACTGTAGAGCTTGTTATTATGTGTGATACAAGAATGTTCAGCACTCAAAACCATATCATCTACTTAGTTTGGTTACAACAAGACCATGTCATCCATTCCGCTTGACCATTGTAGAACAGCTCGTCACATGATCTACTCAACACCAACCAACAACGACAAATGGGAAGAGTGAAAAAATCATTAACATCCTTTATTTATTTATTAATGTAGAGCTTGTAATTTTGTGTGATATGAGAATGTTTGGCACTCAAAACCATGTCATCTACTTAGTTTGGTCACCACAAGACCATGTCATCCACTCAGTTCGACCATTATAGAGCAGCTCGCGGCTCGCCACATGATGTACTCAACACCGACCAACAATGACAATGGTGACCTCAATATGAGAAATTAATTAAGGTCTAAACTAACTGTATTCCAAAACTAATATCAAGCGTTACATATCGTTATTCCCCATAAAAACACAATATCCTCACCATTAATTACAGAAAAATAACTTTAAAAAGGAAAGGAATAACAAGGAAAAAGGTATGTGAAAAAGGCTTCTTAGAAAAATTTATTCACTTCTCATTCCAAATGCGAAATAACCAACTTATGCATTAGGGGTTTAGAGCTGGCACCACACCAGTGTTCTTTAGCTAACTCTTTGTTGCCTGCATCTATTCACCGAGCCAATTGTGCAACCATATGATCCATCATATTAGAAATCTTTCTTTGAAAAAATGAATGAGTACCACATTCCATCAATAGCTTCAAGCATTGAATGTTTCTACTAGCTTTTGTGCGGGCTCGACATTCTCTAGTTCAATGTTGAACTTGTTGCTTACTTGATTGACTTCCCCAGTAAAAGAAGTAATCTTAATGCAATTTGCTTTCTTTCTTCACTTAATTTGGGGTAAAGAAACTAGTCTAGTGGTGCTCATATGTCTTATATTCCAAATTACATATTGGTACCAAAAAAATGGACATGTCCCATAAGTAGTTAGACTTTCATTTTGATTTCTTCCTTTGTTCGCCAGAAAGTTTGCGCTAAAGTTAGTTTCATGCTAGATGTGTTGTAGAATTACCCGCCAATCGCGCAAATGGTTTTGTATGATGGAACATCGATTATCTAGTTAATATATTTCCCTTTTTCAACTTAATTGGTAAAATCTTTGGATTGTGATCCTGTGCAATACTGGGTATTGCTAGTATTGCACAGTGTAGGGTATTGCACACGTATCGCAAAGTATTGCACAATATCTCAATCCAAAATCTCTTGTTGCAAATGAAAGGATTTGGAATCTAATCTTGTCTACATAAAAAATAAAAAATAAAAATTATCGGTATCTTAGATTAATGGTAAAGTCATTATTATAGAAAAGACCTTATAAGTTTAAATCCTATCTAATTTATTAAAAAAAAAGAGAGAGAGAATAATGATCACAAAAGAAAAGAAGATGAGAAAGAAAGAAAAAAACACATGGACACACAATATAAATCAATAATGGTTGTCCCCTTCATCGAACCACTCATAAGTTAAAAGAGGAGTTTTGAACCACATCAAACACTTCTAGAAAGCCATCAAAATCATTCCGATACGCCTAAATAAATTGTTCACAAGTCACAACATGTTTAATTTCCTTTATAAATTGGAATTATCAAGAGGTTATGAATGCGTTATACAATTCTATTACTAAAAGTATCAACAAAACTTAATACTTCCGTACCAGAATGACAAAACTTTTAGAGTTTAATTGCTTCCCAAAAAATCTGTAGTTTTGAATGAATTGTCAAATTAACTATGCAAGAAATTTACAAATTTGAAAATAATTTGTTAAATCTTTGATAGTGAAAAAAAGAAAAGAAAAGGCCAAATTCGACTCTTTTATCCTGACCAAAAATTTCAACCTATATATATCCAAAGCCCAATTAACGGTTGGATCAAAATTGACACCAGTACTCCTAATTCAATCCAAGTTAGGGTCAAGAAAAGTGGTTACAACGTAAAGAAATCGAATTGTAATTAGAAAAAGCAGGTAGCAAGCCATTTTCTTGAAGACAAGAGTAAAGTCATTCATAAGGATAACACAGATTAAAGTTAGGCTAGCAGGAAGATAGGTAGGAATTGCTTTCAAGGAATTTTCTTGATTATAGTACTCAGCAAAAAAAAGAAAAGGAATTTTCTTGATTCAAAATTGTTGAGCGAGCTAGCACATTATGGCCCACTACGTACTATGTCAATATGTCATGGCAATTGATTTTCATAAGTTAGATATGATTCCAATTTCCTTGAAAGCCAAGTAAATCACGCAGAAAATGTGAATTCGTGAACCGCGGACAAGTCTTCCCCGTATAGAAAAAGTAAGACTAGAAGAGAACAAAAATAGAGTGTTCCCATTAACAAGGAATTGGAATATTGGAACCTTAATATAGTTTTGAAAGATAATGCGATAATGTTGTCCACTTGACACTAGCGCGTAGCGTGTTTCACGTAATTGGCTAAGAAAAAAAATAAAAACAATAGCGTGTTTTTTTTTTTTTTTTTGATAATTAACAAAAACTTTATTGAAAGAAAAGAAATTATACAACCCTACTCAGAGGGATACAAAACCCTACATTGAGGGCAGCAAAAGTGACATACGTCAACAACACAACAACAACAACAACAATACAACAACAACAACAACAACAAACACAAACACAAACAGTACAACAACAGTAACACTGATCGACACATAATTTGACCATCGTCCAGAAAAGCGCAAGAGCAACCACGACTATCAATGTCCGGAGCAGCAGAAGATTTGGAGTCGTAATCCCAGCCAAGTAAACCACTAAGTCGAATCGAGTTTGCCATGGCAAGAAATGCCATGCGATTCGGGTGTGGTAGGGGCTCTTCAAAAAGAGTTTTAAAAAATCAACCCCAAAGGTAGGGTCGAAAGAGGGACGGACTGGAAGAAGTCCCTAAATCCAATGTCCACCGACCATCAACTACCGTAGAGGGTCTTGGCGCCCACTAGAATGGCAAAATCGTGCCGACAAAAGAGGAAGAGGCCGATGGAGACTTGAGTCACCCAACGTCTCCAGCAGATCTCCACCGTACAAAACCAAATCGGAAGGGTGAGGAGTGAAACAGAAAGTAGGTGATGGTGTGGGTGTTGGCGGTGACTCAGATCTGTCCGATCTGGTAGTCAAAAAACGAAGGAAAGGAAAAAGAAAAAGAGAAAATGAAAGGAAAAGGAAACAGAAACGGAAGTGGGCTACGCAACCGATCTCCCTCACACGGAGGTGAGGGTTGGTCGCGCAGCCCTGAACACAGAGGAGAAGCTCAGTTGGGTTCAGGGGCTTGGGTCTCTCTGGGTCTCTCTGGAATGTTCTTTCTTTCTCTAAAACAATAGCGTGTTTCATATTCATTGTCTAACGAATGATTGATTATTAGAGCATTCACACATCAGGCTTTGTCAAAATCAACTATACAAGCTTAAAAGTGTGTGTATCAGGCTCGTTAGCTCTTTTCAAAATTTATAATTGCTACAATACTTCACCCCATTTGAGAAGGTGTTGAAGCTCATCAAAGCTTCTTTTTTTTTTTATAATTTCTCTGTGTGTATCTCTCTCTCTCTCTCACATTAGAATGGAGAAATAAATAGAGAATTTGGTATAATATATGTGAATAATAAGTTAGTTAAAATAGAAAAAAATGACTTTTTATTAGAATTCAACTAAAATGTTGATTAGCTTGTTGTGAATGCTCTTATGCCTTTCAATACGAGTGATAGGATATGTGACTGGAGATAGGTTGTGGGGCAATGTGGTCAGGCAATGCACATAGGTAGAACAAGTGGCAACAGCATGGAGTGGAGGTTACCAAGCAATTGGTCTTAAAGTGTAGTTCCTAGATTATAGCAATAAATCTAGGGGTCATCACTCAGCAAGTAACTGTCATGACAGTTATTTTTTATAGGTTTATTTAAAGTTGTTAGAGATTATTAATCCCACGTTGGAAAGAGTTAAAATGAATAATGAGTATAAACTTGTTGGCCTCTCCACCTATTAGCTTAAGTTTTTAGATTGGATGTTTTAACATGGTATCAGAACTAAGTTATCAACTTCAACTCTAATCATGCAACTCCTCCACACATTTCACTAGTATAATCCGATTTCACTACATTTCAAACTCAATTTTAGGTTAAGACTAAATTGGAAAGAAAATCTATTGTCATTAAAAACATTAGGAGCGTTTAAATTGAATAATCCATTGGATGACCAATAATAATGGCCCACTAAACCCTAACATAGTTCTGTCTCCGTTCATAGTAGAGTTATCCTAAATTGATTTTATTTGTGAAATGAAAGAAATCTAAAACCCTTCGAAACAGTGAGAGTGTTTGAATTGAATGGTCAATCGGATGACCAATACTTGTAGTCATTTACTCAGCTTAATTAGAAGTGGTTGACAATTACCTTTTAAGTGAATAAAATAGAGATGAGATGTAAAGAAAGGACCAAGCAAGGACGACAATCCAACCAGCACTTTGATTGGTTAGCCGAATCTTATAACTTCTCAATTCACCTCAGCCGGCCTCTCTTCTTTTATTTTCTCCCATCACATTCTAATTTCTATTGTCTTTTATATTTTATTATTTTTCATTTTTTGTGTGGTTTTGGTGCAAGGTTTGGTGCTGGCCCTAGGCCACAATGACAAGAATCTATACTATAATGTAAAATCGAAGTTTTTTACTTTTGTTTGACCTCATCATGTTACGTCACATAAGTTTTTGAAATCTCACAATTTTATACCTCATTATTTTAATATATATTTTCTAATTGAATTTAAATTTTATTTTATTAAACTTTCCATTAGAATCTTGACACATTATATTTTCTTTAATATAAGAATATATTATTTCATATATAAAACACAATCATAATTAATGTCTAATACTAAAATATATTCCATATATAAACACAATATAAATATTTTTTAATAATAATCATAATTATCAATTTTCATCAAGATTTTTAGAGTTCTTTTATTTTTATTTTAGTTTTTCTTATGTATTTCATTTAATTTTGTTGCTGGCAATGGAGAAAGGTGGATGAATTTATTATAATGAAACCATGTGAGCTTGAAATGAGTTATGAAAATTATTTAGGTTTGATCATATAATCATGTGCCTATGTATTTATTTGTCATTCTTTTTATTTTAAGTATCATTTATTTTATTTTTTGGATGGAAACATGATCCATATGGTAAATATAAACATGAATCGTGTTTTATAAAAATTGGACTATATTCAACTTATGCCAAAAAAAATAAAAATTTACATTATATTAAATTTTAATTATCCTATGGTAAATATACTTTTTTAGTTATTTTTTAACTAAAAAGTAAGATCTATCCTAAATTCAATCCGTAAAGTCTCTTTATCAATCTTGCATACAACAATTTGAACCACAAAAAAGAAAAAAAATTCAACATAAGAAGTAAAATAAATCAAAATTAATTTAGATTTTATTTTCAATAATTTTCTTGTGCATCGCACGAGTTTGTGACTAGTTTGTACTTAATGGAAAAAACAATATTGGAAAATAAACGACGTATTTGGACGTAGCCTCTTTGAAAATAAAGAGTAGCAGGCCACGCATTGAGTCATTGACAATGAAAATCATTAGGTGGCCTAGTTGAGCATAAAATATTTGCAAAATTGTGTTTGCAGCTTTGCATCATGGACAATGTTAAGCCCTAAACTTTACATATAATATTTGATAAGTATCAAAACCAAATAACGATCATCCATGTCATGGACGATCGTCATAAAGAAAATTACCTCCTCTATAACGTACATATTAATGGAGACAGCCAAGCAAATTCACACTGGCTAATTATACATCATTCATCACCAGTAATCAATATGGAACAATTGCAAATCCAACACATAAATGCCCATAAATGAGAGGGCAACGGCTAGAAGGTGACTAGCCTTATAAAAAGCCCGATCCTCCTTCGCTAGAGGTATGCTCACTTTTTCTCTATAACATCTATATTATCACATATTGCTTGTGGTTAGTCAAATAATCTGACTTAAGCATCGAAGACTTCTACACTGGCCCACCATCGGTGTTCTCCCCAAAGTTGTGAATACCGTTCCGTTCCGGCCGGAAAATTTTGTACCGATGTGTAAACCGGAATGAGAAACCCTCTTATTCCACCTCGGAAAAAATTTCGGCAAGTTTCGGTCATTCTAGCCAATTCCGGCCAATTTCGGCCGGTATACTAATTTCGGCCGGCATGAATAAATAACTGAAAAAAAAATCAGTCACAACCATGTAGTCATGTACAAGTGAGCTTTCTCTGCTCTCCTTCTTCTTCTTCTTCTTCTTCCTTATTCCTTCTTTCTTCTTCTTCTCGGTTTTTTCCGCCTAGCTCTCTCTGTTCCCTTTCTTTTTTCTTCTTTTTTTTTTTTTTTTTTGGTTCAAATGCCGTGACCTGCCCCTTCAGGCCTTCACGTGATGTTAGTCTTAGATATTTGTTTGAAATTTTCATTCCATTTGCACTTTGGTGTGTCATACACTTTTGATTTTTTATTTTTTTTATTTAAGTGATATTTCTTTAGGTTTTATTTTTATATTTCTATTATATTATTCAAATACAAGTGCATAATATTATTATTAGTATTAAGATTGATGTGGGCTTATAATTTGAAAGATTCTTAACAAATTATAGATTTTGATGAATAAACATATAAATAAGTAAATATATATATATATAGTGGTAAACCCGAAACGAAACGCCGGTATTGACCGGTACCGAAATATACCATTCCAATGGCCAAACTGGAACGGGCATCGAAACGGTATCCTCAACATTGGTTCTCCCTCACTATTTCTTTTTTGCAGGTCTCACCGTCCATCAAGATTGAAGTGTGCTCGAGCCCATTGATTTTTAGGCATTATCAGTTAGCGCCGTTTGTGGGAAAGACTTTATAAGCCATTGTCATTCCTAGAGCAAAAGGGTTGTGCATAAATCAATCATAGCTATGGAAGGAGCCAACAACGACGGAACCAGCACTAATCCTCCCATGACCCCAGTCGAGAGGCAAATGCAAGTCATCGCGACTAATATCCAAGACCTCGCTCGGGAAACGATGCGCCAGACCAAGGAATTATGGCAAGCACTCAGGAAGGAACCACCAACTCCACCACAGCCTCTTGATGACAATCAACCTCCAAGAGAGAAGATCAAGAAACTGATAATCGTCAGATGACTCGTCAAAGTCGAGAAGACGAGGAGGCACAAAAAACCTCTTCCCCTGGCGAGCATAGGGAGGAAAGCGTAGGAAGCTCCACTCATCCCAGCCGACATAGGCCCGCCAGATCATTTTGATCATCCAAAAGGCCTGATCAATCGGCTTGGTCGTCCAGAGGACCCAACGATAAAATCGCTAGGTTGGAAGAAGAATTGCACGAAATGAAGAAACAGATGGGAGATATGAAGAACAGCTTGAAAGCAAAGGCTGCTCGCAACCTAGATTACCTGGTGCATCGAGCAGATTCACCCTTCATCCCCAGAATCGCAAACTTTCCACTTCCAACTAGATTCAAAGTACCCCAGCTCGAAAGTTTCGACAGGACCAAAGATCCGTTCGATTACTTGGAGGCATTCAAGACCATCATGTAATTACAGGTCGTACTTGAAGAGATAATGTGTAGAGCCTTTCCAATGGCCCTAAGAGGACCAGCAAGAGTTTGGTTTAACAAGCTCGAAACAAAGTCAATCAATTTATTTGTCCAGTTGAGTCAAGCATTCATTAATCATTTCATCGGCGGTCAGCTGTGATGCATTGGTATTGGTATGGTATCGGGTACGACACGGGTACGGGTACGAAGGTATACCATTTCTTTAAAAAATTAAGGTATGACACATGGGGGGTACGTCGATTAATTAATTAATTAATATTTATTTTTAGGTATATTTAAATATTTTTGCACATAATTTATGTTTATTTTAGATTGCAAAATTAAGTAACAACAATAAAAAGCTTGAAAACACATTTAAAATTAATTTAAAAGAATAATAAATAGCAAAGGAGTTTAATGACAACCATAAAATATAAAAACAAAGTCTACCATGGGACCACAGCAGCCAAGCTTGCATACAGAGAAGGAAAAAAAAAAAAAAAAAAACCAAGTTTACAAGACCACACAACAACCAACAGTAATGAAGAAAAAAACCAAGTGCACAAGACCCCATGTCAATATGTCAACAAGTCAGCAATATTACATTACAAATTTATAATATTACATCAGCAAGCAACCATAGGTAAACTGTAAAGCAAAAGAAAAGGACAAAAATAACACACATAACAAAACCAAGGTCCAAGTAATCAAGTATGGACGTGTGGTCTACGTATCAAGAAAAAAAGTATGGATGTGTGGTCTATGGACCACAATTGGCAAGCACTAAAAAGTGCTTTAGTGCTTTAGGCTTTAGTAAAAAGTAGACCAGTTTAATATTTAATAACTAAAGCCATAGCAGGTAAAAAATTAAAGATGTAAAAGTTAAACTAAACAAGTAAACAACCAACTCCAAGTACACGGTACACCACACAGAAAGAAAGCAGCAGAAGAAAAAAGAGCAGCAAACCTACAAGCTGCTGCGATGCGACGCCGAGAGAAAGCCATGAAGCGAGGAGCACTTAGGATACTGGTGCTGCACTGGTGAGTGGTGACTCAAGACGGTGAGTTTCTACTTTCTTGTGTGGGTTTTTTGCCTTTTTGGTTGCTGGTTCTATAGCTTTGGCGACGACGAGAGTGAGTGGTTGAGAGGCGAGAGTAAAAGGTGCGAGAGGCAGATCGAGGGGGTGAGATGAGAGATTGAAAGGAAAATAAGGTAAATAGTGATTTTTTGGTGGGTTTTTATACTGTTTCACCCAAAATACGTACCGATACGTACCCCTGACGTATCCATACATACCCATATTTTTGAAATTTCAATTTTGCCCTTTGGTACGCGTTGGGTACCTTTGTACCCGTATGGTATGCGTACCCGTACCCGGGAAGTACCAAGTGTTGGTACTCAGGCAAAAATGTCGTACTGGTGCATCCTAGGCAATCAGCGAAGAGGACGTCCTATCACTCATATGCTCAACGTCAAGCAAATGGAAGGAGAATCGTTGAGGGCGTATGTACATCGTTTCAACAAAGAATCCTTACAAATAGATCGTCCAAAGGAAGACGTCACTCTGATGGCGATCATGGCAGGACTTCGAAAAGGAGACTTCCTTTATGATCTTTGCAAAGATTCACCAAAAACATTATCCGAACTCATGTATGAAGCCCAAAAACACATGAATGTCAAGGATGCCATAGAATCCCGGGACGATCCGCCTCCTAAAAGACGAAAAGACGTCGACGATCGTAAACATGAACCAACCAAACAGAAAGTTCCTAAATTCTCTGAGACATCGGAAAAAATGAGGGTGATCACCCTAGGCGGTAAATTCAGTAGTTTCACACCACTGAACATGCCCATCGACTAACTCCACATGCAAATCCAAGACGATCCCTCCCTCCAATGGCCAAGAAAGATACGTTCAGATCCAGATAGTCTGGCAAAAAACCTATATTGCCGTTTTCACAGAGATCATGGTCTATGTGTATTCTTTCGGCTCTCTCTCACCTCTATTACTACATCAAAACAGATTTTAACACCTCTCTCATCTTCATCACTTCCATTTCTTAACCAAACTCACAAATCAACATATCTGAAATCACAAACTTACAAACCAACAAATCTAAAACCACAAGCCCACATCACCAAGCCTACAAACCAATTTCCTTGTCTGTCTCACAAACCCACAAAATCTCTGATTTGTTTCTTCAAAGGCGTCTCCCCCTCGCATCTCAGCTTGATTGTGGAATGGGGAATGACGGCAGTGCCATTTAGCAAGGGAAGGTGCCGATTGTTAGCGCCAATATATGGGAGGCTTAGGCAACGGCTTGGTTTGATGGTTGACGGTGATGAGTGGGTTTTGGCTAATGGGTCACTTGGTGGCACAAAAGAAGAACATTGTATAGGGGAGAAGAAATCTGCTGAGAGAGGTGTGATAAAAGAAGGATATGCAAAGAAAAAAATAATAATAATTAAATTATTATTTTAATAAAAATAGACAAAGAATAGAAAGTTTGTTAGAGTGTGTTTGAAAGAGTGATTAGATAAATGTGGAGAACTATGTGGGTGAGAGTAAAACACTAAGCCAATGGAAAGCCTTACGCCTATTGTGATACACGTACTAGTAGGGTGTTGCGTGTCCTATGAGATTAGTCAAGTTGTGTTATCTAGGAAACTGGTCTAGACACCAAAGGTTAAAAAAAATAATAAACAAAAAATAATAATAAAACACTAAAACCTTATTTAAGGGTGATGATCGACAAAATGTTTGGTTTCTATCGGTTGGAATTTGTCTTCAATTCGGTTCTAAACCCAATTTCATTATTCATTCGGTTTCAGTGTCCCAATAAAAAAATAAAAAATAAAATCGGTTTCAGTGTCATGTTCTGAACACCAAAATAAATTTAACTTTAGAAAATTAGTGGGCCTTCAACAGTTCAACCTTTAAAGAC
>BKZX01019519.1:0-10597 GCA_014362285.1 Fagus crenata
TTGTGTTAATAGGAGTTTGGTTTATGCATTGCCATTTTGATCGGCATATGACATGGGGCATGGACATGGCATTCGTAGTGAAAAATGGGAAAGGTCCAGAAGAGCATATTTTACCACCACCACCAGACATGCCACCCTGTTGAAGTGGCTGCAAGTTCCTAATAAATGAATTGTCAATACCTTGTCGGTTCATTCCTGAAGATTAGTTACATCGAATGACAGTTGAAGTGTTCATGGGACGGGCTAGTCCTTTCATTTGTTTGTTTGTTTTCGGGATGCTCTTGTTCTTTATGTTTTCTATAATTATTGTATTTGTGGCATTATTGTTGCCACAATAATAAGTTAACTAGGCAATAACCTGCGCATTGCGCAGTACGTTATTAACAAAATATTTGCTTTACTTGTTTTGACGTTGTTAATAAAAAAATTATTTTGAATATTATAGAAACATTTTAAATCTTCATTATTCATTATTACTTTAAAAAAAAAAAAAAAAAAGAGCATAAATTTTTACTATTTGAATTAACTAATGAATGATACAATAGGACTACAATAGGACAAAATATTGATGTTTATAAAATCTATTTTAAGCATCAATAAAGCCCCTAAAAAAAAAAAAAAAAAAAGGCCTCTCAAAACAAAGAAACTGTTCACTATTTCCGCAACAAATATTTTTTTGACATTGTGACAATAAAAAAATGAGCACGTAAAAAGTTTGTCAATGTCTTAGATTTGAAGTTATCAATTCCTACTTGCATAAGCTCCTTGCCTACCTGAAATACAGTGGATCATTTTAGCTGATAATGTAACTTATATAGAAATTTCAAAAGACGACTCACTAAAAATATCGAAGTACAAAAACAATATGCATCATAATTTCAACCAGGTACTCATCGATCACATTCTTTGTAGTACTCAATTAGCCTCAGCAAAGAACCTCTTTTGATCCATTCATTGATCACATTCCCTTTGCCCCCCTTTTTTTTTTTTTTTTTTAATTATTAGTAAGATAGGAAACATTCAAAGAAGCAAGTGATCTTTGATTTAAAAGGGAAAAACACCTTATCAATCTTTTCGACCAAGGTTTGAAGTATTCTAACATCAATAGTTTGTCAAATGGACACATGCCATGCCAAATTGAATTAGCCTACCAGATTACCACTATTGAGAAGACGGGTAAGGAGAATTCAGACTTAACAGGAAAGGAATACATGGTTTTATATACATATATATATAGAGAGAGAGAGAGAGACAAGGGAATAAATGGTTGGTTATACTAAAAATAAACTATTTCAAACAAAGGAAAGTGAGCTCCAACCTGCAGGTTTAATCCTATTATTATTTTCTTTAAAAACAATTAAACTAAATCATATTATGAAGAAAGTGAGACAGTCTGCAGGTTTAATTCTATTATTATTTTCTTTAAAAAAATTACCAAATCATGTTACACCGAGAATTCTTTAATTTCTTTCCTTTTCTTTCTTGATAAGTATGTATATATCATATTCCATAACAAAACTGCAGTAGAGCTTGACAACAAAAAAATAATAAAAGGCTGATATCATAGGGTACTTAGTGTAGAACTGCAGACAACAAAACAACATAAGAGAACCATTTGCACTCAATTAGATATTATTTGCTATAAAACTATGGTCTTTTAAAAGTAAGAAATCTTGGGGGATGGTGGGTGGATCTCAATGTTTTTATTTTTTATTTATTTTTAGAACTCTGTTTGCGAATAACTTTTTTACATGAGACTCCAATTTTCCAAACCAAATAAAACCAAATTAATCAAACAGAACATAGGGGGAGGGGATAACAATTCTATGCTACATATCAGATACTCAAGTGTAATAGCCAAAAGAATTTATATAGGTTTTGTGACAGAAGATCAATTCAGCAATAATTGTTATATTATTGTAGCAAATAGCAATATTACTTGGTGAATGAAAATAGTTCAACAATACAAAAATATTACTAACCTAAACCAATCATACGAATCTTGAATCCCAAATCCTTGTGTCCAAGCCCAAGCCCCTTTTTTCAGATTAACTCAAGCATTTTGTCAAACACTTTGAGAGGTGCCCAAATTCCTGCGTGCAAGCTCTCCACTGTTGAATGTCTACCTCACCCTCAAACCTTTCAATACTTGTAAAATTGATCCCTGCAAACCCAAAAATATATCAACCATAATTGGCTCCCTAAAGCTGCCATGAAAAAGATGTAAAAGATTCAAACACAAAATGAAGCAACACGAAACAAACGACCAAAGCCTTTGTTTAAAAATAAAACCCAAAAAAGAAAGAAAAAGAAGCTAATGTAACTAACAATACCAATGAATGGAGACTACAACTACCTTTAAATTCCACAATACTTGAGAGAAAATGTAGGCAAAATCATTTTAATGAGACACTTCAAATTTCTGGCCATCACCATTTTGGACCTTGAGATATAATCACTACAAACCAAAACCACGGTTAAGAATTGAAAAGATAAAATCTTAAGATTTTATTTTATGCGCCTTTCAGACAACATGCATTAGCATAACTCAATCTTCGAAATAGTATATTTAAAAAAATTGTATAAAAAGAGCCCTAATTTTTTGTATAAAATTAAAAAGCCCCAAAATACGGAGAGAGATGGAGAGAATGGGTACCTCAAATAAACTGAGTAGGGAAAACCCCAACCACACATGAACACCCACGTCCATCTCAGATCAAATACACACCCATCAAAAGATTGGAAATCTATTTAAAAAATAATAATCAACAAAATAAAAAATCGTCATATCTCACACCCAGTAATCAAAGCACCCATAACCCAAAACCAGCCAGAAAATGCAAAATCCACCATGACCCAAACGAACTCACCGAAACAGATCAAACACAAAACCACAAAAAAGAAAGAAGGAAATTAGGGCATATATAACCAACCTGACAGATGAATGGTGAGAAGAGAAAAAGAGAGAAAAAAAACTCACCTAAGTTTGCTCCGGCGAAATCGTCGATGAAGGGTGAGAAGAGAAAGTGAGATTGAAAGTTCAAGATGGACACTTTAATTCTAGTTTTGGCAACTGAAACGTAGAGGGAGATGAGGGGAAGGGAGAGAAAGAGTCAGACACGCGTGAAGAACAAAACATACGTGAAATACTGGGTTTTTTTTTTTTTTTTTTTTTTTTACATGAAACTCCTAAAACGATGTCGTTTTGGGAAACTTTAAGTACCTTGATAAAATATTTTAAAATTGTAAATATATATGTTGGTCAGTTTAAGTATGTGGGGAAAAAAAATTCCTTTATGACTTTTAAAATAAGGAAGGAAACGAATATGATATTAAATGCGATGTTGTTTTGGGAAAAACATAAATGCACAAAACGACGTCGTTTTGGGAACTGCCTTGTATAATTATATTTACAAAAAAGAAAATGTCAATTTTTTTTTTTTAATAAGGGAAATCGTGTATTTAATAAGCCACATTTAAGGGCATAAAGTGCATAACGGGTCAAATAAGTGGATAATTAAAAGTCTATTTATATTCAATATGTGATAAATACGTGATTCTATTTATATATATATATATTTTAATTAGGAAAAGTCGTGTATTTAATAGGCTACATTTAAGGGCAGAACGGGTCAAATAAGTGACAATTAAAAGCTTATTTATATCCAATACATGGCAAATACGTGGCTGTGATTGCCAAATAAGGGGTGACTTGTTAAGCAATGGAAGCTACAGACCTTCACAAATGGCAAAGTTTCGACATAGGCTTTTGCTTTAATATATATATAGATTACTGTTGCTTCCACAACAATTTGTAGAATAAATATTGAAATTGCGGTGGAAGAAGTAATTTATTTATGGTTTAGATATTTAATAAATAAAAGCTTTGTGATTATCAGATTGGATTATTTACTTCATTGTATCAGTAGTCATTTCGGATTCATCATTAAGGAAACAAAATATTTTGGTTGCGGGGTGTATATATATATCCCATTATATATGCCTTTTTAATTTCATTCTTATCTTTCTTTTTTTTTTTTTCACTATTTGAAATGTTTCTGTCTTTTAAAAAAAAAAAAAAGAAATCCTTGGGATGGGAAGCCGTGGATGTCACGGGCTCACACCAACAAGAGGAAATTGACCCAACACCTAATACCTAGGCCTAACTCACTCTCAAATGATACCTTGAAAGAGGAGGAATGCACATGAATTATATAATTTGCACAACCCAGGAAACGTGATCAGAATGTGGGACTTTTGATAGAGGGAAATGTGAGATGTGTTTGGATTGACTTGTAATTATTGTTGGTTTTAAATTGTTTACTTGACATTTTTAATTGCTATATATTTTTATTATTAAAATTTGAGTTGGCATGTCACGTCAGACATTTTTTATAAAAAAAAAAAAATTAAAAAAAAAAATCGTTAGCCACGTTAGCATTTTCCATCCAACACTTAACGACAATGATCATTTTGACACAAAGGTCAAAGGTTGAGGACCAAAATAATATTTAAACCATAAAAAAATAAAGAATAGCATAAAAAACCTTCTTATAAAATTAAGATCAAGCTTTTTTTTTTTTTGAGAAGAATAAGGTAAAGGTTTCATTGAATGGAAACAAAATCAGAATACAATATTGGGAGGATATCCGGAGGAGCATTCTCCATCCAAACACTACAATCTGGAATATGTAAAGCTCTACGAGCTAAGGCATGGGCAACGGAGTTGCCACTGCGTCGAGTATGAGTGAAGGCATATCTCTGGAAGTGGTTGAGTAACACTTTTGAGTCTTCTAATATCAGACCATAGCTGTTGTGCACAATTTCTTTGCTAGAAAGATCCCGGATTATAATCTCTGAGTCCTTTTCGAAAATTACATCAAGAATCCCTATCTCTCTTGAAAACTGAATGGCTCTCCGAGCAGCTCGGGCTTCAATCAATTCTGGTGACGGGCTAGTCATGACTCGTTGGCTCAATGTTGCAATTACCAAACCTGCTTTATCTCGAACTACAACACCAATACCCCCTTTTTTAGCATCCTTGAAAATCGCCCCATCAAAGTTCACTTTGTACTGGTGCATAGCTGGAGGACGCCATGAAATTCTCGGCTGGGGAGGCTTAGCTCTGCGTTCCTGAGCATGTATTGATGAAAACTCCTGAATCAAAGCTTGGGCTCGGGGACCTATCTGACTATATTCGGCACTTGGGAGGTGCAAGCGATCTTGATTCCGTTTGTGCCAAATCAACCAGCAGGTTACAGCAAATGTTTCCAGGATCAAATCATGGTTCAACTTTCCCACGTTGCACACAAGCTCCACAAAGGAGTTGTGGACAATTTTCTGGAGATCAACCAGGTTGTGCTGAGAGGACCAAATTGGAGTCAGAGCAGGGCAGTTCCAAAGCGCATGGAGGCAGTCTTCTATTCCCGAACCACATGAATCACACCATGGAGATACCCCTAACTGTCTGCGCATTAAACCCAGCTTGGATGGTAGGGAGTCATGACATGCCCTCCATATGAAGGATCTGAACTTGGCAGGGATGCGTAGAGACCAGATTGTCTTCCAGAGTGGATCAGATTTCCACAGTTTTGAGCTTCCCGGGTTGGAGATTTGTTCTTCTTGGAGCAGAATGTGATAGCCACTACGTACTGTATATTTCCCATTCTTGGTTGCATGCCAGATGAGTTGATCCGGTGGGGAGCGGGAGCTGAGTGGGATCTGCAAAATCGCATCAGCATCATAAGGCAGAAATATTGTCCGGATCTTCTCAACATCCCAGTCGGGTGGAGTTCCCTGAATCAACTCGGCAACACTAGAGTTAGGATGGTAACATGAGGGGGGTGTTATAATCCGGCGATGACCCTCTTCAGCAAGCCACTTGGAGTTCCATATGGGGATTTTCTGCCCATTACCTACCCTTCAGCTGGACCCTGCTAAAATGAGATCCTTGGCTTGCATGATACTTCTCCATGCAAAGGATCATCGTGTTTTCTCTTGCGCTTCAAGGATATTTCCCGTGGGAAAAAATTTGAGGCTAAAGACCTTATAGAGCAGTGACCCCTTACAATGCATCAACTGCCAAAATTGTTTTGCCAGCAAGGCAATATTTAATTTTTGGAGTTCTCGGAAACCAAGTCCTCCCATGTCTTTTGTCTGGCAAAGCTTTTTCCATTTGATCCAGTGAATTTTCCGTTCTTGCTCCTTTTGACCCCACCAGAAACGGCGAATGATTGCTTCAATATCTTTACATAGCTTGACCGGTAATTTGAAACAATTCATTGTGTAGGTGGGAATGGCTTGTACAACTGCTTTGATGAGAATTTCTCTCCCAGCTTGAGATAGGAGCTTCTCTTTCCACCCTTTCACCTTACACCAGACTCGCTCTTTTATTTGGGAAAAACACTGGATCTTTTCCTTTCCCACTAGGGACGGGAGTCCCAAATATTTTTCATATTGCCTTATACAGGGGACTCCTAGAGTACTCTTGATAGCTTCTTGTGTAGCTTGAGTAGTGTTGCGGCTAAAGAATAGGGTAGTTTTAGATCTGTTCAGTTGTTGGCCTGAAGCCTTCTCATAAGCTTGAAGGATGTCCTGAAGCTTTTGGCATTCAGTTTGGGTAGCCCTGCAAAATAGCAAACTATCATCTGCAAAAAACAAATGTGTGAGTTTTGGGCTCCTACGGCATATAGAAACACCATGAATTTCACCATTTGAGGTTGCTTTGTTCAATAAGCCATTTAGCCCTTCTGCACATATCAAAAAAAGGTATGGAGAGATAGGGTCCCCCTGGTGGAGTCCTCTAGACGGGGTGATGTGCCCTCTTGGCTCCCCGTTGATTAGGAGAGAATAGGAGACAGTGGTGATACATTCCATTATGAGTGACACCCATTGATTGTGGAAACCCATTTTTATCATAACTTGGCGAAGAAATTCCCACTCTACTCTGTCATATGCCTTGCTCATATCTAATTTTAACGCCATGGATCCATGCTTCCCCGTTCTTTGGTTGTGCATATGATGTAAGGTTTCAAAGGCAATCAGGACATTGTCTATAATCAGTCTCCCAGGAACAAAGGCACTTTGCGTTTCTGCTATAACAGTGGGCAACACTTCTTTCAAACGATTAGCAAGGATTTTTGAGATAAGCTTATAAATGACATTGCATAAACTTATAGGCCTGTACTCAGTAACGTGTTCCGGGTTTTTTACCTTTGGGATGAGAGTGACATAGGTGTGGTTAATGGAAGGGAGAAGATTACCCGAGTTTATAGAGGAGAGGACTGCTGTCACAACATCTTTACCAATGAGCTGCCAGTAGCTTTGGTAGAAGACTGGTGGCATTCCATCGGGCCCTGGAGCTTTCAAGGGAGCCATTTGCTTTAACGCCACACTAACCTCCAATTCTGTATATGGGCGGATCAATTGTGAGTTCATTTCTGCAGTTACACTTGGGAGGATCCCTTCCAGTACTTGATCAACCCCCTCAAGAGGTACTGCCGTGAACAACTCTGCATAGTATTGAACAAACCGACTGCTAATCTCATTGGGTTCGTTAATTACTGCACCTGTTGGATCTCGAAGCTCTATTAGAGCATTTCTCCTTTTACGGTGTGTGGCCCTGCTATGGAAATATTTGGTATTCTGATCACCATCCTTCAACCACAAAGCTCTTGACCTTTGTTGCCACATTTTTTCTTCCTTACACAGTAAATTCCTCACCTCCTGACGCAATGCCAGCACTTGATCATGACCCTTGCCTCGAGTACTCTCCTCCTCGGCTAGCTTCAGTTCAGCCTGCTTCTTTTTTAGTTTTGCTTGGTAACAGAGCCGAAGTGAACATGGCTCCATTTCGTCAATTCTCTCCCACAACGTTGAATCATGTCTTGCACTTGGAGCATTGGAGGACCTCTAACACGTGGAACCCAAGCCTTGGTAACCGTTTCAACACAACCCTGCTCTGTGCGCCACATATCTTCAAACCTGAACAATTTTCTCTTTGCATTCTGAACCGGCACAGGTGCTGTATTCAACCAAATGGGTTTATGGTCAGATTCGGTACTGTCTAAATGGTGCACTACTGCAGAAGGAAACCGAATCAGCCAGTCATTCGTGGCCATGAATCTGTCCAGACGAAGCCAAGTTGTTGCTGCTCCCTTTCTGTTATTGCACCAAGTAAACGGCAGGCCCTTATAACCAAGATCAAGAAATTCACAATCATCTATTGCCTCTCTAAAAGCTTGCATTTGACGATCATTACGAACTCGCTGCCCACTTATCTCTGCCAGACGAGTAATCTCATTAAAGTCACCGGTGCAGCACCACAGCATGGAAAACTGGTTTTTAAGAGAACAAAGGAGGTTCCATGAGTTTACTCGGAGATGTGTCTCGGGAGCACCATAGAAACACGTTAGTCGCCATGGATTTGCTGAACTACAATCAATGACTGAATCAATATGAGAAAGGGAATAAGATTTAATAGTTAGATTTGTATCATGCTTCCAAAACAAAACTAAATCACCACCTTTATTGATTCGTTTGACTACAAACTTATTTGAAAAATGAAATCTACAACGTAAGAATTCAATACGATTATCATCCATCCATGTCTCCGAGAGAAACACAATCGAGGGGTCCTTTTCTCGCACTAGACGTACTAATTCCTGAATTGTCCCTGGGTTCCCAAGCCCGCGACAATTCCAGCTGAGGCAATTCATAGCTGTCGGCAGAGCTGGAGTCCAGCTTCTGCCGATATCTCTTCCACATTACTCTGCATGACTATCTCCGTAAGTAGAAAGGTGCCATCTCCACTGTCTGCTTGCTCAGACTTCTTTTTCTTCTCCTTGATGGTGTATGGGTCCAGCACTAATGGGCTTTTTTTTTGGTGGCAACTTGGTTCTGCAGTCACAGGTTTGGTGCTTTGGGCTCTAGCTAATTTTTTCCACTTTGCAGTTCGGGTCTTTAGGCTACTTGTGGTTCTAGGAGGCCCATTCGTGATGTCATTTAGTACTCCACGTAAGCTTTCAAGTGGGGCAGGAGACTTCGGGGTCACAAAGGTATCAGAGTAGGGATTCTCACAGGCCGGGTTAACCATATTGGGATTGATTGACTTTGGCGTGGCCAAATTTGGAACATAACAAATGGCCTCATCTATTTCCCTTAGCTGATCTGCGAAAATCTCGGCATTTGACTTCTCTGAAAAGACCATCTTTGGAATACCCGGATTCTCCTCGATCTCCATATCGAGAACATTATTTTCATGCACATATTCCGGTACCTGCTCAGTTTCCTTTGTGGGACTAGACAGCTTTGACGTTGCCGGCGTTGCCTTGTCTGGCTGACACCCCCATGCAAACTTTGGCCGAGCTCGTGGTTGAATACCAGGCACGACTACCACCGTTTTACGAGGGGGACGGTCCATTTTTGCACGTAGCCACGCCCCATACTGAAACTCTTCTGGGGTCTTGGAATTCCGTTGTCGTAGCCCTACCTCACAATCCTTCTCGGCATGATCCACATGTCCACACCGGTAGCAAAAATTGGGAAGTCTTTCATAGCGAAAGGCAGCCCACCGCTTCTTTCCTTCCTCCATACTCAATATTCTGCCTTGGCATAGAGGGATTGTGATATCCATTCGAACCCGAACTCGAATACAGTTTTCACCGCCCCGCTCATCATCACGGTCAGCCACTCGCTCCACCTGACCGAGAGTCCTCCCAATTGCACCTGCAGACTCCTTTGTCATTCGACGCACCGGAATGTTATGTATCTGGACCCAAAACGAGGCATGAGAGAATGTGAGATCATCTATGGCAATGTCATCGCCAAACCTTTGAAAGACAACAAGAAATTTGTCAAAAGACCACGGTTCATTTGCTAGGACCCGCTCGAGATCCATTTCATCGTCAAAAATAAGAGCAGCTCTATTCTGGCCTAAATCTTGAACTGAGAAACTTCTTTTTGTTTTCCAGAGTGGCTTGAAAGTTCGTGCCACCGAGTCAATGTTCAGCACTCTGGGTGTCAAAAACTTTGCTACAAGAATATTCTCAGATTGCTGTGTGGTGTTTGCAAGGTCTACATCGAGGCCCTCCTTCTCAGAGAGGGTGAAGCGCTTCCACATGTCTTCAATAGATTCCATCTCTGCTCAACCGAAACAATAGAGAAAAAAGAAAAAACAGGGTGCCAAAGAGACTTCAAACAATAAGAAGTAACAGACACACTTCCGTCCTACCAGGGCTAACACCACCGGAGGGGACCAATACTTGTACTAGGACAAGGACGGATTCTACTGACGGCTAGGGTTTGAAGTGGTCGCCCCCAAGCCGAGAGAGAAACTAAATGCAACCTATAACTAAATTAAGATCAAGCTATTTTGAACAGTTTGGTTTATTTATAATAATAGCTTTTAAAAAATAATGTAAATAACTTTTGCATATTGTTTAAGGACTCGAATCTATCCATTAGTTATGGAAAAGTGATTATCTCCATTCACGGTTAAGTTATCTGAGCTAGACCTAATTTCATGTTTTGATTGTTATCATTAACTATATGATCTTCTCCATCGTTGTTCAAGCCCTAGTGTGGATTTTTTTTTTTT
>BKZX01019522.1:0-19057 GCA_014362285.1 Fagus crenata
ATAAATGGCTAATGCGTTACAACCGTGATTCAAAATCCTATTAACTATAAGCAAGAATCAAGGCTGACATTAAAAACTCCCAAAACGGTCATTAGGCCTGAACACACTATAAAAGAAGCCCCTCACCCACAACAAAAGGTACAGATTATTTTTTCACTACTCACTCTCTTACTCACCCCTATACTCTCCAAATCATTACACTTTTTGCTAACTTAAGCATCGGAGGCTCCCCCCCCGGACCACCACCGGTGCATCATTTTACTTGTTTCTTTGTTTTGCAGGTATTCGTCCGTCCGGAGGGCATCGTCCATTCGGGTTGATCGGTTCGCGAGCCCACTGATTTCTTAAGCATTATCAATCTCTTTGCCGAAGTTATCCTCCTTACAAAACCGTCGTTCCCATCTTACCTACAATTGTCTTAAGAATTGAAGGGGATATTTGCTAATTTCTCTCAAGTAGAAGACGAAGACCTTCTACTACGAAGAAGACCTTCCTTTCTTTCATCTGATCAACTCCCCTTCTACCGTTCACAACAGCCTAGTCACCAGGCTCAGATCCATCCTTATCTCCTACGGGAACCAAGTGAGACACCTCACCGAATCAACACCTCACCTAGAACAGGTGTCTTCCGAGAATCCCGGGGATGAAGCCCTCGCAGCGTCGCCCAGCACTACGCACAAGCCAACCGCTACCTGCCAGATGAAGGGCCCTAAACACTCCAGGTGTCCCGAGATCGGACGGCCTCTGGAAGGCCACGTGGATGACCGAAAGACATAAAAGGCATCCTCCTTCCGTACTCAGGTATGAACAGTAGACTGAAAAAATACAAAATATTTCTCTGCATTAAACCACTGGAAAGACCTTGACTAACAAAGGCATCGGAGCCTCCTAGGCCGGCCCCAAACCGGTGCCTCTCCGATCACCATATTTTCCTCTTGCAGGTCGTCTACTCTGCTGCTCGTCTTGACTGCTGTCCACTGATTCCAGAGTTACATCAAGAATTAAGAGTGACCATTTAGTGTTCATTCCCTTACCAGTGAGAAATGGCAGACGGAGTTCTGTTTGAAATTGCTGGAGGAATCATTGCCCAATTGGGTGACTCAGCTCTACAAGAGATTAGACTTCTCTGGGGTGTCAAAGACGAGCTTGAAAAGCTCAAAAACACTGTTACCTCAATCCAAGCTGTGCTTCTGGATGTAGAGGAACAACAAGCTCTGAACCATGCAATCAATAATTGGTTGGAAAGGCTGAAAGAAGTAATTTTTGAAGCAGACGACTTGCTAGATGACTTCTCCACTGAAGCTTTACGACGTGAAGCAATGACTCAGAATAAGAAAGCGAAAAAGGTACGCATCTTCTTTTCCAAATCCAACCAGCTTGCATATGGTCTTAAAAGGGGTCATAATATTAAGGCAATAAGGGAGAAGCTAGATGCCATTGAAGCTGATAACAAGAAATTTGGCTTAGTTGAACGTCTTAATGAGACACAAGTTAAGACTAGGCCAAGGCAGGAGGCTCATTTTTTTGAGCATGTTAAAGCTATAATAGGGAGAGAGAATGAACAGGAGGAGATTATAAAACTTATATTGAATTCTGACGTTGAAGATAATGTTGCAGTCCTTCCGATTGTTGGAATTGGAGGGATGGGAAAGACCACATTAGCTCGGCTTGTGTTCAATGATGATAAGATCAAAAATCATTTTGAGGTAAAACTGTGGGTTTGTGTCTCTAATGACTTTGATGAAAAATTAATTGTTGAGAAAATCCTAGAATTCGCAAAATCTAAGAAACCAGAAAATCTTGATTTGAATAACTTGATAAAGGATCTTCATAAAGAAATCGAAGGAAAGAGATACTTTCTTGTGTTGGATGATGTATGGAATGATGATCGTGCAAAATGGCTTAGCTTAAAAACACTTCTAATGAGTGGTGCAAGAGGAAGTACAATTTTAGTGACTACACGTGAAGAGAAAGTTGCTAAGATTGTACACACTATTGAACCATACTCTTTAGGGTGTTTAAATGAACACGAATCTTGGTCTTTATTTAAGCAAATGGCATTTGAAAAAGGACAAGAGTCGGAGAATTCAGGTATCAGCTTGATTGGAAAGGAAATTGTTGAGAAGTGTAGAGGAATCCCTCTTGTCATAAAGAGTATAGGAGGGCTATTGTATTTTAAAAATTCAGAAAAAGATTGGTTGTTCTTTAAGAATAATGAAATCGCAAAAGTCGCAAAAGAAACAGATATAATACCAACACTTAAGTTAAGTTATGATCATCTTCCATCACATTTGAAGCAATGTTTTGCTTATTGCGGTTTATTTCCAAAGGATTATGAGATTGACGAACAAACATTGATCAAACTATGGATGGCACAAGGATTCATTACATCAAGTCTAGACCAAAGCCCAGAAGATACTGGGCATGAATATTTTATGGAATTACTTTGGAGATCATTTTTCCAAAAAGATGTACAAGATGAGTTCAGTGAGATGCTCTTTGACAAACAATATAAAATGCATGATCTCATGCATGATCTTGCAACATCAATAGCAGGAACGGAAAATGCCCTTTATTTAAAAGCAGGAGACATTAATGAAAATCAAAATACTTGTCACATATCACTTGGCTTTACTTTGGATTCATCATTCCAAGATCTGACACCATTTATTAAAGCAAGTAGGATAAGAACATTTCTATTGCCAAGTCAACCAACGTATAGTTACATTGGATATAGACTGGATGAGTCGACTTGTGATGCAATTTTTTTAAGTTTGAAGTTCCTACGCCTATTGGATTTGCATAACATGGGTATTGAAGCAGTTCCAAGTTCTATCAGCAAATTGAAACATTTAAGATATCTTGATCTCTCTGATAATAAAAAAATCAAGATGCTTCCTAATTCCATAAGCATGTTGCAGAATTTACAGACACTTAAACTCTCATGTTGTGAAGGAATTAAAGAATTGCCCAATGATATTACCAAATTAGTCAATCTCAGGTATCTTGAGCTCGATTCTTGTTATGGTTTGACTCATATGCCACGTGGTTTGGGGAAATTGACTAATCTTCGGGAATTATCATTGTTTGTGATGAGCGATGATTCCGAGTCCGTTTCTCGACATCATGGGAAATTGAAGGAACTTTCCAGATTAAACGACCTAAGAGGAGAGCTAGAGATTAAAAATCTGAGGCATGGAAAAGACGCTGCATTAGAATTAAAGGATGCAAATTTGAAAGTGAAACAGTATCTTCAATCCTTATCATTAGAATGGAAAGAAGAAGACGTCAATGATGCGGATGTTGTTTATGATGAACAGTCACTCGAATGCTTGCAGCCACATCCAAATCTTAAAAAGTTGTCTTTCTCTACGTTTCAAGGTGTGAGATTTCCAAGTTGGCTTTCGTCTCTCACAAATCTTAAATTGTTTCGGTTGGTCAAATGTTGGAAATTTCAACATCTACCACCGCTGGATTGTTTTCCTTCTCTAAAAGAGATGGTTTTGTTTTTCTTGGATTCCCTTGAGTATGTTAATAGTGAGAAGTTGTCTGATTCTCCAATCCTCCAATCCCTAAAGTCACTCTATATCCAAGGTTGCCCTAACTTAAATGGGTGGTGGAGGAGGGAGGATTCTGTTGAGGATGGCAACTATGTTGGAATTACTGCAACCGAAACATCGATGGCAAAGAATGATTTTGTTCCTTCATTTCCATGTCTTTCTTATTTACTTATTTCAGATTGTCCTCAGCTGACTTCCATGCCTTTGTTCGCAAATCTCGAATATCTACACCTAGAAAACTCTAGCGTGAAGCCATTGCAGCAGACATTGATGAGAATGACGAATACAACAACTCCAGAGATCGTAACATCAACAACAGAAATAGCATTAATCTCATCTTCTTCTTCAATTGCCACCTCCTCCTTCGCCCCTCTTTCAAAACTAAAGTCACTCACTTTAAGCGGAATGGTGGAACCTTTGCCAGAGGAATTGCTGCAGAACTTCACTTCTATCAATCATCTTGATATACATAACAGTCGTTGTCCTCTCACTCAAGTTTTGCGGCATCTCACTGCGCTTAAGTCACTGTGTATTAGTGATTTTGATGGAGATGAGATGGAATGGCAAGAGCTGAATAGCCTTAGCAATCTAGGGTTCCGTAACTTTTCAAAGGTGTCTCTTCCAGTGGGGCTTCAACACGTCTCCTCTCTAAAATCACTCGAAATTGAAGATTGTCTAAGTTTGATGATGATACCGGACTGGATCTGCAACCTCACATCTCTTCAACAACTTGACATATGGAATTGCCCCAATTTAACATCATTGCCAGAAGAGATTCGTGCCCTTATCTCTCTGCAAACACTAACAATTGGCTGCAATTGTTCAACTAGTCAACAACTCAATGGTAATTATATTGGAGTAGTTTCTTGTTTTGTTTTTATCTCCTTATAGATTTTTCATTCCTTGCATGACTTCTTCAATCTGTTTCTTCATTCTAATAAATTATATTTTTATCTTTTTATCTTTTATTTATTTACAGAGTAAGAATCTTTTGCATCAATGCCTTGAGCTGTTACCCCCATTTTTCATAGACAGCCACATTGCTCACATAACAAGTGCTTTTGAGATTTTGGCTTATTCAAATTTTTGCAGCAACAATGGTAATCATCTTATTTCTTCTCTTTTTCAGTTTAGATTTCATACCAAGAATTGAATGTCATTTTCTTCTTGACTAATTTGACACCATGGTTTATTTGGTTGCTTTAATCAATTACAGGGAAATATTTGGCACTCTAGGTGGTGAGAAATTCTATGGGTATTAAACAGAGTGAAATCATGCTTTCAAAGATTTTGGCTTGTAGTTCTGGTTGGGGTTCTTATCTGGAAATTACAATAAGAAATTAGGCTTCCATGCAGGATAGTAGAAGTTAAAACCTAAAGGATCTAAGATTGGCAGCTAAAAGCTAAAGCTAAACTCTTGAAAGTGTGGTAGCAGCATCTAATTGTGTAAATGTTGTGGCAAGATTGTGATTGGCCTTTACTATTCTAAAAGGTAATCTTTTTCCACATTCGAAAAATTCTTTTGCAGCAACTTGAGTGGACATACACTGTCAATGTGATTGTAGCATATGAGTTTTTAAGTCGACAAACTGAGTTAACAAGAATCTCTAAGAACTGTGCATAATACTTTTTTTTTTTACACAATTAATGTTGTGGTTTTTTTTTTTTGTTGTGAACAAAAGCAACTTGAAACATAATTTGTAAACTTCATTTGTGTAAATATTTTTCTAAACAAAATTAAAATGTCGGGAAACAGGATAAGATTGGCCTATGGGTATACATAAGTCACATTCAAGTAACTGTAACTAATTTTTGAAGGATTTTACACCTCATTGCATCAACAGGTTCATGCACATCCCTTCAATCTCAATCCATCATAAATTAAACAAAACCTATATTTGTTGTGGTTACTTCCTCATGGTTTTTTTTAATGGTTTTCAACTTTAGTCGGTCCATCATTTTTTTTTTTTTTTTTTTATACAGTGTATACAGAACCCTAAGCATGCAATTACTTAAACAGACAAACTTACAGAGTTACCATTACTTAAACTTTGCTGGTACTAGAATTATGCAACAATTAGCAGTACATTGAGAGGTGTACATTGAAGGGATTGTTAGAATAGAACAAAGGGATTGTTAGCAGATTCATAATACAGAGTAGGTCTGTGATGTTACATATTCTTAAAAAAAATCAATGTATATATCTCATTGGGTTAATCATGTGAATTTTCTTTTTCTCCATTAGGTTTTCAAGTTCTTATTGCCCCTAGCTATTGCTATACGGAAAGTCAAGATGGATATGGACGCATATAATCTGGTCAGTAAAGACATTAACTCCTGCTAAAAAGTAAAAATATGAGTAAACATGAGTGTTCAATGCAAAAACCTCTAAAGATAAAACATGTGTTTATTTTGGCTTGACAACTTGAAATGCAGAGCAAATGAATGATTATCATCATTGACATGGATTTTAAGAAATTAAATCCTTATATCATAAACTGAGTTGATGTGGTGGTTTTCAAGTTTGTTTATTACTGAAGGGAATATTTATCAATTTTTCCCAAGTATTAGATGAAGACCTACTACTACTACTACTACTGGAAGAAGACCATCCACTCCCTTAAAGGAATCAACTCCCTTCCAATGCTTAGGACGGTCTAGTCATCAGACTATGGTCCATCCTTATCTCCTACGGAAATCAAATAAGACACCTCACCAGATCCACACCTCATCGAACACAGGTGTCTTTCGCGAATCCCGAGGATGAAGTCCTCGCAGTGTCGCCCAACACCATGCACGATCTGGCCACTACTTGCCAGACGGGGGGTAACAAACCCTCCACGCGTCCCAAGATCCGACGACCTCCAGAAGGCCACGTGGATGACCGAAAGGCATAAAACGTCATTCTCCTTCCGTACTCAGGTATGAACAGTGAACTAAAAAACTCTAAACTCGGTTATCTGCATATATTCCGGTACACTTTGACTGACAAAGGCATCGGAGCCTTCTAGGCCGGCCCCAAACCGGTGCCACTCCGATCACCTCATTTCCTTTTGCAGGTCTTCCGTTCTGTCGCACGCCCTGACTGCCGTCCACTGGTTTCCTTGAAACATCAGTTGGCGCCGTCTGTGGGAACTTCGCATATATTTGCCTTTCACCGCACCGATATAAAAGGACTGCATGGTCAGGATGCGATCGATGGAAATACACGCTCAAGCGCTGCCCTCCAGTAGCTAGTCTCCTGAGGTGGCTGCGATGGAGAAACAAGTACGAGATCTCACTACAAACCTTCAGGAACTCACTCGACAGAACCAGGTCCTTAACCAGAAGCTCCTGCAACATGAGACTGAGAAGCAAAAGGAAAAGGACAAAGGAAAGAGTAAGGAAAGGGGGGATGCTGAGTCTCGGCAAGAACAACAACAAGAACAACAGCAGGAACAACAACACGAGCAACGCCAAGAACAAGAGGGTGAGACGAAGGGCGAAAACACGAGAATAACCGTTGAGGAGTCATCGGCCAAGTGGGAACAAGAACTGAAGGCAATGAGGATACAAATGGGGGAGTTGAAGGACGAATTTAAAGGACGGACAGCCAAGAACCTTGATGATCTTGTCCATACAACAGATTCGCCCTTCACAAAAGCGGTAATCTCTTTTCCTCTACCATCTAAATTTAGAATGCCTTCCTTAGAAACCTTTGACGGGTCAAAAGACCCCCTCGACCATCTGGAATCTTTCAAGACCGTGATGTGTCTTCAAGGGGTCCCAGACGAAATCATGTGTCGTGCCTTTCCCACCACCCTTAAGGGACCCGCTAGAGTATGGTTTAAAAAGATAACACCTGGCTCGGTAGGATCCTTCGCTCAACTTAGTCGTTTGTTTTTCAACCATTTCATTGGTGCACAACGATACGGACGACCTACCACACACCTCCTAAATATTAAGCAGAAAGAAGGGGAAACCTTGAGATCCTACCTTACTCGGTTCAATAAAGAAACATTATTGGTTGACGGAGCAGACGACAAAGTGGTGTTGACGGCCTTCATCTCTGGCCTCCAAGCGGGAGATTTTCTGTTCTCGGTCTATAAAGATCCCCCAAGCACCATGACGGAGATGATGTATGAGGCTCAACGGCATATGAATGGGGAGGAAGCCCTTCTAGCTCGAGACCAAACCATAGGAAAGAAGAGGAAATGGGAACATCCCGACCGTCCTGCGGAGTCCCATGAGACAAGGCCCAAAGCCCAGCGGAACAGAAACAGGAGACAGGAGGATAGGAGTGGAAGGGGATTCAATGAGAGATTCAACCACTTCACTCCCCTAAACGCTCCTATGGACCATATTTTCATGCAAATAAGAAATGATCCGGCTTTGAAGTGGCCGGGCAAGTTGTTGACAGACCCCGACAAAAGGCCGAGGGACAAGTACTGCCGTTTTCATAGGGACCACGGCCACAACACAGAGGACTGTTATGACTTGAAGAGGCAGATCGAGGAACTGATCAAGCAGGGAAAGTTACAGAGATTCATTGAAAGGGGGCAGAGAGAAGGTCGCCCTCAAGGGATCCGTCAACAACGACCTCCAGTGGAAGCATTTCCGCGACCCCCCCCACTAGGAGAAATTCATGTGATAACCGGAGGGGTGGCAGCGGGAGGAACCTCACGTTCCTCACGAAAAGCTTATGCACGTCAAATACACAACGTGTTGGTAACACAGAAGATGGACAAAAAACCAAGACTGGAGGACCTTCCCGTTACTTTCACAGAGGAAGATGCCGCAAGGTCTTCCACCCTCATGACGACGCGTTGGTCGTCACTTTAGAGATTGCAGGCTACTCCACAAGATGTGTCTTGATTGACAATGGTAGCTCGGCGGATATCATATACTTGACGGCCTTCCAGCAAATGAGAATTGATAAGGACCAGCTGCGACCCATCGAGACCCCATTGGTTGGTTTCGCAGGAACCAGCGTCTATCCACTCGGTATAATCACCCTCCAACTCGTAATAGGTACCTATCCGAAACAAGCCACCAAGAAGGTTGACTTCTTAGTAGTAGATTGCCCTTCTGCCTATAACGTGATAATCGGACACCCTACTCTAAATTGCCTCCGAGCTGTCACTTCAACGTACCACCTCCTGGTCCGCTTTCCAACAGCAAATGGGATAGGGGAGATGCGAGGAGATCAAGCAATGGCCAGAGAATGTTACTTGACCTCCATAAGCACAGAGCCACCCCATCAAGCACTGATTGTGGAAGAACGACAAAACATTGCTGAGCCAACTGAAGAATTGGAAGAGATCGTATTAGTAGAAGGTCTTCACAATGAAAAGAGGACAACACGGATAGGGACCTCTATGACGGAAGGGGTACGAGATTTGATAGTGCGATTCTTAAGGGAAAACGCCGACATTTTTGCCTGGAGCCATGCCGACATGCCAGGCATTAGCACCAAAGTAGTAGCCCATCAGCTAAATGTCAACCCTTCCATCCACCCCGTTAAGCAGAAGAGGCGAGTCTTCGCCCTTGAGAGAAACGCGGCTATAATGGAGGAGGTAGACAAGCTCCTGAAGGCAGGTTTCATAAGAGAAGTTTACTACCCGGAATGGCTCGCCAACGTGGTGATGGTAAAAAAATCCACCGGAAAATGGCGGATGCGTGTTGATTTCACGGATCTAAACAAGGCTTGCCCCAAGGATAGTTATCCCCTTCCTAGAATAGATCAACTAGTGGACTCTACGGCTGGACACAAGTTACTAAGCTTTATGGATGCCTTTTCGGGTTACAATCAGATTCAAATGGCAGAGGAAGACCAAGAGAAGACGGCCTTCATCACTAGCAGGGGGCTCTTCTGTTACAAGGTAATGCCTTTTGGCCTAAAAAATGCTGGAGCTACCTACCAGAGGTTGGTAAACAAGATGTTTCATGACCAGATCGGAAGAAATATGGAAGTATATGTAGATGACATGCTAGTAAAAAGCAAGAAGGACGACAATCACCTTGCTGATTTAAAAGAGACCTTCCAGGCATTAAGAAGGTATAACATGAAGCTAAATCCTGCTAAGTGTGTCTTCGGAGTCTCTTCCGGTAAGTTTCTCGGCTTCATGGTGTCTCAACGCGGGATAGAAGCCAACCCGGATAAAATTAAGGCCATTTTAGAGATGAGTCCCCCGAAGACCATCAAGGAAGTTCAGAGCTTGACAGGGAAGGCAGCCGCCCTAAACAGATTCGTTTCTAGATCTACGGATAAGTGTCTCCCCTTCTTCAAAATCCTGAGGAAGGCCTTCCATTGGACGGAAGAGTGTCAACAAGCTTTTGAAGAACTAAAGGTCTACTTGACTTCCCCGCCATTACTCAGCCCTTCCCAGACAGGAGAAGCATTGTACCTGTACTTGGCCGTATCCGCTTCGGCAGTCAGTTCCGCTCTAATCCGCAAAGAGGAACGCGTTCAGAAGCCCGTCTACTACACCAGTAGGGCCTTAAGAGGCGCCGAAGAAAGATACACCAACATAGAAAAATTGGCTTTTGCCCTACTGATTGCGTCCAGGAAACTTAGGCCATACTTCCAAGCCCATTCAATCATAGTTATGACCGACTATCCTATCAGGAAGGCCATGAACAAGCCAGATGCTGCGGGAAGGTTGATACAGTGGTCCATAGAAATGAGTGAATTTGATATAGACTACCGGCCACGCACCGCAATAAAGGCCCAGGCCTTGGCCGATTTCATTGCAGAGTTCACACACCCGCTGAAGGAAGACGAGCAATCTGAAGAAGGTAAGGCCTGGACAATGAATATAGATGGATCGTCCACTAAGGAAATGAGTGGAGCTGGGGTCGTCCTTGTTTCCCCCGAAAAAGACAAATTCGAGTATGCCCTTCAGCTTCGTTTCCGTGCCACTAACAATGAGGCGGAATATGAAGCCCTTCTGGCCGGACTAAAACTATCCAAGAGTATGGGGATCAAGGCCTTGACCATCAAGAGTGATTCTCAGTTAATTGTGGGGCAAGTGAAAGGTGAGTATGGCACTAAGGAGGATAGAATGAAGAAATACTTGGCGGTCGTCACGGATCTGTTGACTCATTTCGAGAAAGTAGAATTGCTTCAAATTCCGAGGGAAGATAATGTGGCCGCCGACCATCTAGCCCGGTTGGCGTCATCAGGAATAGAGATAGATGGCTTCATAGAGATCCAAAGAAGACCTTCCATGGAAGAGGAAGAAACAGTAAATTCCATCACCGCCGTTACAATGTGGATGTCACCCCTAATCCGTTATCTCAGAGAAGGGACACTTCTAGCGAATATGGCAGAAGCACACAAGCTCAGAATAAGAGCTTCTCACTTCCGGTTGATGGGAGGCATCCTCTACAAGATGGGCTTTTCACGACCCCACCTTAGATGTTTGTCACCCAAAGAAGCGAACTATGTCATCAGAGAAGTCCATGATGGGATCTGTGGAAACCATTTAGGGGTAAGATCTTTGGCGCATAAGCTCACAAGAGCCGGCTATTACTGGCCATCCCTTCTACATGACGCCACCCAATATGTTAAAACCTGCGACAAGTGCCAACGCTTCGCCAATGTTCCACGAGTACCACCGGAAGAAATCACGCCCATAACCTCACCTTAGCCCTTTGTGCAATGGGGACTAGACATTATGGGCCTATTTCCGGTTGGGACAAAGCAGGCAAAATTTTTAGTGGTTGCGATCGACTACTTTACTAAATGGGTAGAGGCAGAACCCCTGGCAACAATTACGGAAAAGAATGTCAAAAGTTTCGTCTGGAAGGCCGTCATCTATCGGTTTGGGATCCCACGAGTCCTGATTTCCGACAATGGGAAGCAATTTGATAACGGGCCCTTCAGGGAAATGTGCAGTCAACTGAACATAAAGAACCATTATTCCTCCCCTAGGCATCCACAAGCGAATGGTCAAGTCGAGGTTACAAACCGGACCTTACCCAAACAAATTAAGACCCAGCTTGAAGGGGCAAAGAGTATGTGGGTGGAAGAGCTTCCAAGCATGCTGTGGGCATACCGAACCACCGTCAGAACCCCAACAAAAGAAACCCCCTTTAAGGTCACCTTCGGTACAGAGGCTGTGATCCCCGTTGAAATCGGGCTAACTACCTTCAGAACGACCTTCCACAAAGAAGAAGAGAACGAAGGGCAGCTTCGCTTGAACCTTGATCTCCTGGATGAGACTAGAGAAAAAGCAGCACAAAGGATTGCACTTTACCAAGGAAGAATGGCTAGGTACTATAACACCAAGGTGAAGCTCCGACGCTTTGAAGTCGGTGACTGGGTCTTAAGGAAGGTCACCCAAGCGACTAAGGACCCGTCACAGGGAACGCTAGGCCCCAACTGGGAAGGCCCTTACAAGGTCACCCAATATTACCGAAGGGGCACCTATCATCTGGAAGACCGTCATGGAAAGAAACTACCTTACCCTTGGAACGCTGAACACCTCAAGAAGTACTACCCTTGAGGTACGTACATCAGTTACCTTCTTTATGCTTAAGAAGTTTGTATACTCAAACAGTATCTTTTATCTATGAATAGAAGATCGTCTTCACTTAAATAATTGTTCAAGTATGTTTGCTATTGCCCGAATATTATCAATCGTTACCTTGATGGGCGTCAAAAACAAATATATAAAAAATCAGACACCCAAGCGGTGCACTCATATCAGAAGACCATCCGTAAAATCGTTCTTCCGTACAAGTTAGACACCCACGAGGTGCACAAGTTAGACACCCACGAGGTGCACCAGTTAGACACCCACGAGGTGCACAAGTTAGACACCCACGTGGTGCAAATGTTAGACACCCATGAGGTGCACTTACAACAAAAGACCGTCAAGACCGCTCCTGCATTCGTAGAAGAAGACCTTCAAGCAAGCTCTTCTGTTTGTTATTATGTTAGACACCCAAGGGGTGCATTCATAGAAGAAGACCTTCAAGAAAGCTCTTCTGCTTGTTATTATGTTAGACACCCAAGGGGTGCATTCATAGAAGAAAACCTTCAAGAAAGCTCTTCTGCTTGTTGTTATGTTAGACACCCAAAGGGTGCATTCATAGAAGAAGACCTTCAAGAAAGCTCTTCTGCTTGTTGTTATGTTAGACACCCCTCTTCTGTTTGTTATTATGTTAGACACCCAAGGGGTGCATTCATAGAAGAAGACCTTCAAGAAAGCTCTTCTGTTTGTTATTATGCTAGACACCCAAGGGGTGCATCCATAGAAGAAGACCTTCAATAAGGCTCTTCTGTTTGTCATCATGATAGACACCCAAGGGGTGCATTCATGGAAGAAAACCTTCCATAAAATTCTATCTGTTATCATGTTAAACAACGAAAGGTGCATTTACTAAAGAAGACCCTCAAGGACTTTCTTCTACATGTTATTAAATTGCTCTCATGCGACACACTCCCCGCCAAAAGGTCGTTAACACCATGGCAAACATCGCAATGTAAGAATCGACATTTTGCTCAACGCGAATGAAAAGAAATAACACGACAGTTCCAGAAGAAACAACAGAAATAAATAGCATGAGAACATAAATTTCGGGCCATACCCCTTCCATAAAGAGTAAACATGACCCTGACCAAAAGACTGTTTTAAGTACAGGTCACACCCCTTCCATCAGGAGTAAACATGACCTCTGTCAAAACTACATTGTTTGTTTGATCAAAAGAAACCCCCCCTAGATGGGTAGCACAAGGCAAGAAAACAAAAACACTAAGATGCTTCATTGTCAGTTGAAGGAATAGTTGCTCCTTCATCCTTGGATGCAGCCTGACCATCCGTAGGGCCAGGAGCCGGATCATCACCTTGGTCGTCGACAGGAAGAGCAGAAGGGACATCAGGTGGAAGGGTTACTTGCTCCTTTGATTGAACATCATCTCCTTCCTCTTCTCCCTCGCTGTCCCCTTCCGCAACTGTAGTTTCATCATCATCAATGATCTTCACCAGGGCCCAATCATGAGCATTCCCAAAGGCGAGGGCAACCCTCTTTCTGAAGTGCTCGAAGCCTGCTACATAATAGCGACGAGTATCATCCTCGAACTCCTCAGAAGTTTTAAATTCATTGACGGCCGTCTCCCGTGCATTTAAAACCTGCTGTTGAAGACCCACGGTTTTCCGCAGCAATTCGTCACGCTCCTTCTCTAGAGCAGACAGACGGTCATCTTTGGCTTTGAGGTCGATCTCCAACTTCTTCACCTGGTTCTTCAGAATTCCCCTTTCAGCATTAAGGGCTTCCATAGCCTCTTGATGGGCAGAGGATTGAGCCTTGGTCTTCTCAAGATCTGCCTTGAGCTTCGCTGACTCACGTGTTGACATACGAACCCGGTTGCCTAAGACGAACACCTGTCCTATAGCCTGAACAAGAGGAAGAAAGTCAAAAGAGAAAAAATATGAAGAATGTACATTTAAAAAATAAAAGGAGAAGAAGACGACCTTCATTGAGTCTTGAATTGACAAGCGGAGAAGGTCCAAATCCTCGACATGATCATACACCTCCAGATCGACCTTCTCGTACATCTCCTTCACCTTGTCCATGGCCCTGGATGAGCTACTGCAGATGGTTGGCTGAATCTCATCAGAATCCACCTCCTTCCCCCTCAATGCTCCAACAGGAGAAGGAGGGATCTCATGGTACACATGGACCTTCTCAGCAGCCCTACCTTTTGTAGCAGGAAGTGATTTTTCTTGACGACCTCCCTTCTTAGAACTGGTGCCCTTCTCCATGGGTACCTTCTTCTCAGACTTGGGTTTCTTGGAAAAAAGAGCACTTGCGTCAGGAAGGTCATCCACCTTCTGTGCCGTTTCCCTCAGGCGTTTGCGCTCAGCCCTGGTCGTCATACCTGTAGCAAAAAAGAAGTATCAGGAAAGGTTTGCACGAACCTTCACTTAAAAGCCTAGGAAGAAGGTCACCCACTTCGGTTGTAGGCCTGGATGGCCTTCGCAACCTCAGCGCTGGGTTCGGGGCCCAAAGACCACTGTGCTAAGGTTAAGGGAGACACAAGATCAAGTAACTCCACTGCCCTTTCCTTCTGAAAGTCAGTGACCAGTAAAAGACGTTGTTTTAGACGCTTGGATAGAGAAGGACGGCGAAAAGCTGAAAAGGAAAAAGTTTCCTAAGTAAATCCTCAGAAGGCCTTCAATTATAAATATCGAAAACAAAAAAAAAGGGAAGAAGGCAAGTGCACCATTGGCGTTGGGAATCCCCCAGGACCGACGAAGGCCATAAAGCTCGCCTGCTGCCTCCCCCGGGGTAAACTCGAAATGATTGCCACACAAGAAGAAGAACTTCGGCTTCCAGCTCCTATTAGAATTTGGGAGACCCAAAATAAGCTTTGGTGACCCCCTATGGCGCATGAAACCCCAAACCCCCGGTGTCGAAGGCATGTAGGTCAGTTTGTACAAAAAGAAGAACTCGTCGACAGACAAGTCGTACTCCCCTTCAGTGGCCATCCTCCAGAGAACTTGAAGGCCCATCATAATCCGCCAGGCGTTAGGATTTAGCTGGCTGGGGGATATACCGAGACGATGAAGAATCTCTCTCTCGAAGGCCTTGAAGGGCAACCTCAAACCACCGGTTAGGCTATCCTCGTAAAGAGCAATGTCTTCCCCGTTGGATGAGCACGCCCATTTGCCATCATCAGGCAACCTAACTACTATGTTCTCAGGAATTTGGTACCGGCTCCTCAACCTCCCAATGTCCTTGTCAGTAAGTTTAGAAGGCACCCCTTCTGCTATAAAGGGTCGGTTTAAGTCTCGGACCGAAATGGGTATACGAGGTTCCTAGGACGGGGAGTCTGATGAAGATGACTCAGTGGTCTCGGAAGACCGTCCCTGGCTTCCGGGATCCTCAGATCCGGATGTTGGCACCGGTGAATATTTCTCACCAGAAGACGACGACTCCGAAGAGTCATCAGCGTCTAGAGCCATAAAGACTCGGAATGAGGGTCCTAAAAGCAACGCCGCACTCAACCTCGCCGCAAGAACCTACCGAAATAAAAGAAAAGAGGGTAAAGACGAAACCTTTTGCTCCCCAACCACTCAAAACACTACTACGGTGCAAAGAAAAAAAAAAGAAAAAAGAAAAAGGAAGTTGGCTTACCGGTGAAGAAGAAGCTGCTGCGAACAAGAGTCTCTAGAGACGGTCACCGGAGCGAGAACTTTCCCGAACAAGCAAAACCCCAAGCAAAATGAAAAAGAGATAGTACAGAGAGCCAAAAAAATTTTCGAAAAAAAGGAAGGAAAAATGCTGATGTAAATGGAGCAGTTCCACATTAAGGGAGACGGTTGAGCATTGGAACATGTAGCCATCCCCCAGACGACACGTGTCCCAACGGTATGGAAAACCGTCGCGTCCCATTATGGCCACAAAGCTCAATAAAAGAAAAGGAGGGAATAGACGAAATTACTTACTTAACCTTGACTCTTTGTATTCCGAAGGTCGTCTAGGCGGAACGACCACGGAATAGGGGGGCAACTGAAGGGAATATTTATCAATTTTTCCCAAGTATTAGATGAAGACCTACTACTACTACTACTACTGGAAGAAGACCATCCACTCCCTTAAAGGAATCAACTCCCTTCCAATGCTCAGGACGGTCTAGTCATCAGACTATGGTCCATCCTTATCTCCTACGGAAATCAAATAAGACACCTCACCAGATCCACACCTCATCGAACACAGGTGTCTTCCGCGAATCCCGGGGATGAAGTCCTCGCAGCGTCGCCCAATGCCATGCACGATCTGGCCACTGCCTGCCAGACGGGGGGTAACAAACCCTCCACGCGTCCCAAGATCCGACGACCTCCAGAAGGTCACGTGGATGACCGAAAGGCATAAAACGCCATTCTCCTTCCGTACTCAGGTATGAACAGTGAACTAAAAAACTCTAAACTCGGTTATCTGCATATATTCCGGTACACTTTGACTGACAAAGGCATCGGAGCCTTCTAGGCCGGCCCCAAACCGGTGCCACTCCGTTCACCTCATTTCCTTTTGCAGGTCTTCCGTTCTGTCGCACGCCCTGACTGCCGTCCACTGGTTTCCTTGAAACATCAATTACTATTTTTATAAATTTAGATTCATTTTTTTATAGCGAACACCATTATTTTGTGAAGCTATTCTTTCTATTGCCATTCGCAGTAGAACCTGATCCCTCATTTTTATCTGTGTGCTTTAGGCTTTGATCATGATCAGTGATCAGCTTTCTTTAATAATTTGTCTTCTAATAATTTTTGCTTTCTCTGGTTCTTAGAGGTCTTCTTGTGATTGGAATAAATGGGCAAGTAACTTAATAACAGTACCCTTGCTTCAAAATTTGATATGAGTTAGTAAATCATCCATAGAGTAGCTCACATACAATATCCTATATCTCCATCACCAAGAGTCCATTTGCTTCAAGTCCATTTTCCTTGACAATCAGATTGAAGGTAATTCCATGTATGTCATCGCTATGTTCTTGTGTAATAAAATCAGTTCTCATTTCAGCTACAACAGAGTGAATGAAGATCCAAGGTGTAAAGTGCTTTTTGGTAGTGTTTCTAATGGAAAATTTCGTTGGAATAAAAGTATGATTCTTCACCAAATGCAAGTAGCCTTGTGAATCCTTCCGTGAAAGGTGCACCCACAATCTAAGAACTTAGTGGTTTAATTGATGCTTTTGTGTATTTTAGTAAATGAGTTTTGCAGTTTATACTTCAGCCATTTGTAACTTTTTATTGACAGAATAGATTGTAACTTTTGACTATTTCAGGCATTGTATTCAATTTATGCTCACGGTTAATGAGGAAATTTGGGAAGAACCAAAATATAAAATCTTAACCAAGTTTTTATTTGAAACAATTTTGTATTTACTTTTTTGCACTTTGGAATGATGCCAGGTGGAAATGGTCCAGAATGGCCTAAGAGTGCTTACATCCCAAGGGCTGAAATGGATTTTACACTCCACTGTTTCTATAGGTTCGTACAACCATTCTTTAGATTATCTGTAATTAACTCAGTTGTAATTTTCTGTGTGTTATTTTCTTTCATGAATTTCGAACTTTCTCAAAGAGCTGTGAGATTGCAAATGATGGAGAAGGGCTTATGTTTACTGTAGAACTTGCTATCTTGATTTTGCCAATCAACTCTCTTATTTATTTCACAATTTTACTGTGCGTTATTTACTTTCTTGCCGTTTTCCTCAACCTCAGTGTACAGTATTCAGCAGTATTCAGCTTTCGGTTAAATATTGACGGCACGAGGAATAGTAGGTGTAAGATTTTTTGGTCACCCTTTTCTATATCTCTAAGAAGGCATACTACTTTTCATAACCAGAAGGCTTTATTACTTAATCAAATTCTCATGAATGTTTTTTTTTGATATTGTAATGCAGACATTCTGTATAGCAGGGCGGCTTGTTATAGCAATTGCAAAGGTTTCGCTTCCCCTCCCTTTCCTTCCCCGCAATTTACAAGTAATGCCTTATGATTAAACTTCACCCCTAATGTCACTTTGTTTCAGTTAAATGGCTACTGTCTAACTTGAACTCAAAATATGACTTAAGTAATGGAATTGGAAATCATTGTGCTAACAATGACATTGATAATAACCTTATTTTGAAGTCGCTGCCAACATTTAATTCAAAATGGTTGTATGTCAAGGAAAGATTTATAAAAATCATTCTGAAGCAAGTCAGTTGGATCTTTTCTTTTCTCACATCAATAGTAAATCAGTTGAATGCTTCCTATAGGATGCTTGGTGGCTAGATGTTGAAATACTGCCACTGGGATTTGTGAATGGGCTTATTATTACCTACGTGGTAATTGTAATAAGTTCATTCACAATTAATTTAGCTATCTGTGAAACACAGAATAGTGATAGTAATAGTACTCAGATTCTTGTTTCCCTGACAGGTTCCCATATACATTGCAGAAATAACCCCTAAGAACTTTCGGGGAGGATTTACTTCTGCTAATCAGCTAGAGTAACTCTTATGGTGTTTGGATTGAATGACTAACTCATTGTTTATGGGGACATATTTCATCAAGTGTACACTTGATGTTATGTTGTGGCATTTCACTGATTTATTTCATTGGAAATGTCATTTATACAATAGGCGCATGTTGGCCTTAATTGGTAACTTGTTTAAAGCTTTTCATTATCTTAGTTATGTATATGAACAAATTTCCTGTGTGTTAATTTTATATTTCTGGATTAGAAATTTTCAGGTGCTATTCCATGTATACTAGAACTTCTAGGCCTATTCTGTTGGATATTAGTTTGGGCCCCTTTTTAAGTTATGTTAGGCCCATTAGTTATGTTAGGCCCATTACCTTTTGTATTTGTATAAAACTATTGTAAGCAGCAGCAGTTGAAATAAATAAAGTAGATATTTGAAAAACAATTTGGTATCAGAGCCTTGCCATTTCCTTCTTCACCGTAACCTTTTTTTCCAGTAAACCCGAGAACCCCGATAACCCACTTTTCCGATA
>BKZX01019534.1:0-25128 GCA_014362285.1 Fagus crenata
TTACAATCATAATTACAATCTTAATAAGAGAGGCTTTCAACCTCAACGTGAATGATACATTAAGGGAATCTCATTAGAATGTGACTAACGAACCAAACACCGTAATCTTATATTCCTATGATGTGATTCCATTCCATGGATCAAAGATTCAAGGAATCTAACATTACGTTGTAATATAACATTAAGTGAATCAAACGCCCCTGACAGTGATCCTGTTAAAAGGAATAAGGAGAAAGATATTACTCAGTGAAAAATTTTGGGCAAGGAAAAAAAGATAATCCAAACATTAATTAAGCAAGAACCTGGAGTAAGCATCAAAGGAGCGCATAGCTTGTGAGCGAGTTAGTGAGATCAACATTAACATCAATCTTAGCTGTTACACACACCACATAAAAGGGTCAAAAAATTAAAATAAAAAAATAATAATTTTTTTTTTTTTTTTGCAAAAATTCAAATAAGCTACATTACACCACACGCATATGTGAATAGTAGAACCACATGTCCATAGATTCTATTTATTCATTTAAAGCGTTAGTGTGTGTGCCACCTTATAAACACCTTCAAGGCTTTCTATGTTTCGAATGTGGGTTAAGTGCACAAGCTTTCAACCCCCCACTTCTATATCATTGTAAACAATAAATTTACAACAACTTCATCACGTTATTAATAGGCTCTAGAGCCTCAAACTTCAAGGACACTACAAGTACAAAGTGGAGTGCATCACATACTAAACAAAAGTGTCACAAAAATGTTGGTTAAGTAGTGTTGGATTATTAAACTTGAATTTGTCTTGATTTCAACCAAGGTGTGCTGGAAGCAGCAGTGCTCTAAACGCAAGATGGGGGTTGTTGTTCACCAGAAGCAACACCTTTGACATTAGAACATGAGGAAGCCACAGGTCCATCAGCACCTTGGTAGGCTAGGTTAATTTCCTTGAGCTCAATATCCTCGCAGGGTTTGACTTTGCTGCATTCAAATGCAACTGCAATTTTTGTGCTAGAAGTGCCCCTAATGTTTCTGTACTTTACATTATGAATCTGAATTTGGGAGTCACCCTGTAAACCAAAAAAAAAAAAAGATCACCGTATTAAATTAAGTTTTATAGAATATGTTAAGAACTTGTATTCTCCTTTACGAGAAAAATCAGGATTCAAATTCCCCTCAGTTATTGAATTAAAAAAATAAAAATAAAAATTTATAGCACATGTTGTAATCAAGACCATAGTCCATTTTTTTTTTAAATCTTTTTCCAGCTGGGAAATTAAGTTCAATAACACTATATAGTCACTCAAACCAAAAAAAAAAAAAATCCATTCTAAAAACCACAAGCATATATAAATATATATTTGGACAAGAGCTAGTTACCTGAACACAATTGGCAGATGGGCAATACTATTGAAAACATTGCTTGCATAAGGCTTAGCCCATGTTTTAACCCTCACGCCATTGTCAGTGCCAGTGAAGGTGCAATTGGTCACTACTAATCCACTAACATCTTCTTCACCAGCCGAACCACCAAGGCTTCCAACACTGACTCCATGGCCCGGCCCACACTTAACATTTCTAACATGTATGTTTTTGGAACCAGGACTCATGGATACACAACCATTATACCCTTGCATCCAAAAAGGTTCACATGGGCATTCTTGCTGTTGATTGATGTTAGATGACTAATCCTTGAATTGGTAACGAAATCAAATCTCAATGACTGAAAAGCACAAGGGAAACACACATTGTGAATAACATGCATGTGAAATATAATTACAATTTTAAAATTTTGTTTGACCTATTATTAAAAAATAGATGTTAAAATCTAAGTTTGATTTCTGAAATAGACACAACATTTTACTTTAGTCTTGAAATTCGATCCTGAAAATATATAAACTGTTTTTAAAATATTCTCTTTGTTAATATCTCGTTGAAAATGTGTTGATGTGTTCAACAAAGATATACATTTATGTGATCAGCATCCTTCTAACGGGGTATTGACAAAAAAACTATTTTAGAGACACTTCATAAATTTCAAAGATTAAAAATAAAATTTTAAATTTCACGGATCAAATTAAACATATATTTTAGCATTAAAATAAATGTACCCAATAAGTTAATAAATCGAATATACCTAATAAATTTATAAACAAAATAAGTCAACTTCTTTAAACAAAATCTTAAAAAAAAAAATTCTTTAAACAATGAGACACTAAATCAGTAAATGGTGTTGTTGAAACAAGAACTTACAATGGGAAGACTTTTGCAGTTTGGATCTTTACTACAAGTATTGTCATCCCAAGCAGAGGTACCTTGGCCATCCAACGTCCCACCACCGCTTAGTACCAACTGGTCTATGTATTGGAAAGTGATCCAATGGTTCACATTAATTGTATGTGCTTTATCAGTAGATGCTTTTAGGGTCCCTTTGATTTGAAATTCCACTTGGCCCTTGCATGGGCCTTTCAAAATTATAGGGTACAACAAATATGTTCCTTGTGGGATTAATACAACATTCATTCCTTCGGATTGACAAGCTTTTTGAAATACATTTTCGAAAACCTACAAAGACAAACATACACAATAACAATATTATTAAAAAAAAATTAAATTAAATTAAATTGCTTTGTTAAAATGATTCAATGCTACTCATGATCCAAGAAAAGCTTCATGGTTATTATAATTCTATTTAGCAAAAATTACCTTGCTGTTATCAGTCTTTCCATCGGCAACAGCACCATCTTTCATCACATCAAAAACCGTGTCTCCATACCCAAAATCAGAAATCCATGCTAACAAGAACACTATGTAGACACATTGAAAAACTGATATTGAAGCCATGTTTTCTACTAATACTACTATTTGATTGTTATGGACTTATGGTGTCTCGGCTTTTATAATGCATTTTCATAGATGAAAATGGAATACAATCGAAACTTATGGTATTTTTGCTTTTAGGGAAAGAAATGAATATTGATTTTGCCTAAACAAAATCTCTTTGGATTGAAAAGATTAAATGAATGGAGCCAGATCAACGGCGGAGCTAGAATTTTTTTCTGCACTTGAATATAACAAAATTTTAACAAAAAAAAAATCCTCTAATTCCTAAGCAAACATTAAATAGATTTACACATCTTTGAGCCTAATATTAGTGAAATAACATACTAAACGATACTAAACATTCTAAGGAAGCAATATTTATTTTTTTAGATTCACATCTTTGAGCCTTTTTAGGAGCTTAACATCTAAAGTTTTAGCATTTGGGATAGATGATTAAGCATTAGCCTCCCAATTTACACATTTTTTTCTCTTAAAATATGCATCATCCCAATTTTGAGCATCAATTGTAAATGATTTCTCCATAAATTACTCACACTTTGAAACCTTAATATTCAATCTAGAAAGTAAAATTAGATTTTTTTTTTTTGGCCAAGAATTACTAATTAGTAGCTAATTAACTTAATATACAAATACTAACTCAAAAAATAAAAATTATACAAACAAAATGTTACCCAAATAAAAATAATATAAAAAAAAAGTTAAAATTAAAGACTAAAAGACTGCTAGTGCTCAACGAAAACTAAAACAAAACAAAACAATATAAACACTTGCACAGTAACAGTTGATAAAAATCTAAAAGTTAAAGAAAAAACATTAAAACTTAAGCCATTTGACTGTTTGGGAGAAACTCCCCCCCTTTCTCTCCACCCCTAGAGCCAGTATGAAATGGGCAACATATGTTTATGGGTCTTGGTAACGAATGCCTTAGGGCAATGGTTAAGGAAGCATTTAATGCTTCCATTTTATAGGAAGTAGTGAAGTTTTAATGCTTTTAAGGGTATTTTAGTCTTTCTATATATTATTTTAATATTAAAAATTTGTTATTTCCCGTAAAGTGTAAGCATTTAATGCTCCTTAACCATTGCCCTAAGGGCACTGGTTAACAAAATCCTATTTGAAAATGTCACATAAATGTATTGAATAACTCAAGAATATCGACGACTTTATAACTTAATGGTACTTCTTGTTCCTTTCAACGAATTGGTTTAAGGTTCATCCTACTTTATTGGGTCTTGTTATTCGGTGTCCTTAGGGTAATTATTAAGGAAATATTTAATACTTCCACTTTATAAGTATTTGTAACATTTTAATATTAAAATAACAAAAAGACAGTTTTTAAGGGTATTACAGTCTTTTTTATTTATTATTTTAGTATTAAAATTTCACTATTTCTCGTAAAATACAAGCATTTAATGCACTTTAACAAATGCCCTTAGGGCAACCATTAACAAAAGAAATCCTTCTTGAATTTAGCATTTAATCCAGTTATCTCAATGTCCTCGAGAAATCACAATGTGCAAATGGTATGCGACTAAAAATGGAGAGAAAAAATGAAATTCTAAGGTTCAGCGGTATTCCTCCTTGAATTTAGCAGCAACATCCTAACAAATGAGAAATTGGGTTCCAAATGCAATTAAGAAGATAATAATGCCAATCTCCAGCAAAATTCATAATGTAAAATTAGGAGGCAGACGTATCTTTAAGATAATATCTCTTAATTAATATTATTTTATTTAGATTCCTTATTAGTCTTTTAGTTAAGTTAGATTTCTATATGAATTAGGATTTTAAGTTTATTATATTTACTAGTTTGTTTCTATCTTCCTTCCTAGTTTTGTTAGAAATCGATGGTATATGAAATAATGAATATAAGGAAAATTAGAAATCGATGGTATATGAAATAATGAATACAAATGATCAGTATGAGTAAGTATTTTTTTTCCTTTATTCAAATTAGTTGTTTGCCTCATTGTTTTCCCACAAGCCTCACATGTCAACCATGCAGTGGATTTTTTCATTTTAGTCAGATGCCTTTGGTTTCCTACACCCACATGAGTCCTTATCTATGTTTAAGGTTATATTTATATCTATATATATTTTTTTTTCAAATAGTGATTATCTTTAATTGGTTTTTTGTTAGATTCATTAGGTGGTCAATCATCAATTGCAGTAGTCTCAGAACCTCTAAACTTTTCCTCAGTAAATTTCCTCCATTAACTCATTGTCCGTACAAACCAAAACCTCTTGTACTACAAAGGACCTTCTTGAAGATTTATTACAGTAACTCACTGGAATAAAACTCCGTGGGTATGTTTGGGACCATAAGATGAATGGGCAAAGAACAAGGATTTTTCAACGAAGCACAAGGCATACGGTTCTCTCGCCGAATAGCATAGGGTGTGGCCATATTTTTTCTAAATAAAAATCATGCAAAGTAGGTATTATTAAGGATGGCAATGGGTCCGGTTTTGACCCGACCCGCTACGACCCGCTACGACCCGCCCCGCCCCATTTAGAGACCCGCCCCAAAAAAACCCGTTTACTACCCCGCCCCGTTTGTTTCAACGGGTACCCGTTTAACCCGACCCGATGATACCCGACCCGACCCGATTCCTTTTTTTTTTTTTTTTTTTTTTTTTTTTTTTTTTTTTTTTTTTTTTAGGGGTATCTAGACTAGACTGAAATAGCTTTTATATTAACCATGTTGCATTTGATTTAATGGGAATAATTGGATATGAATTACGGATTAAGTTGAAGTTTTTACTATAAAAGTTGGTGAGAAGTAAAAGAGGCAACATTAATGGGTGGTTATGAAGTTAGTCAATCAAAATGGTTTGGTCATGTGCAATAGAGATTCAAGTCTACATTGGTAAGGAGATAGTGCATGGTTTATGTGCAAGTTGTTAGCCTATACCATCTATGAAACATGCTGACCAATACAGGTTTCAATAACGAAATAATTGTTAGCCACTAGTCACTGTAATAAGAGCAGTTACATAGCAGCTACATCCAAAATTCCAAATGCCACCCCCTTGGTAGCTTTTATATTACCACAGGTCAATCAAGTATTGGTAGACCTGGCAAACGGGTCGGGTCAATCGGGTTCGGGTTTGACCCATGCGGGTTCGGGTCAAATGGGTTCGAGTAAAAAAACGGGTCGTCCTAAATGGGTAGCATAACCAATGACCCATACCCGGTCTTTTAAGGGTCGGGTCAAAATCGGGTTGACCCATATTTTTACACATGAAAAAATATATATATAAAAAATGAAAATAAACTTGATCCTATAGTCCAAAATTATCATTTAGTTTTCTTTGTTTTCCTTTCAATACAAATAAGAGAACACATAAACAAAAACACTCACAAATAAAAGAATATGGGAAAAAAAATACTAGATGTCATTGACCATATCAAATTATCAACCTCCTTAGATGTACTTTTTTTTTTTTTTTTTTTGGCTAATTGAACCTCCTTAGATGTATTAGTTGCATGAAAATTATGAAATTAAATTAAATTACCTATCAAGATGACAATATATATAAAGTTTCAAGAATAAAACATAAATGTTTGGTAAAAAAAAAAAAAAACTAAATAAATTTATATGAATTGAACCTCAATCTACTCGAAGTTGGTAGTAGTTCTAGCAGTGAAAATATTTATACTTGAAAATTGCACCTCAAGTTGGTGAGTAATTTCATTAATATTTTCATTTACAATACAAAGTTTTAATATAACTTTTAGTATACAATGTAAATGGGTCAATAAATATTTAAAAAGTTAATAAATATGGCTATTCTACTAATGGATTAGATATTATCTTCAAATCCATTTAATTAACTTTAAGTGCAAATCAAAATTTCTACACTTTTTGGCAAAAGACAAGATTAATATTAAGAATTTTACCTCAAATGCTAAAAGTTGAATCAAAAGTAAACGCAGTTATAATAATACTCAAAAGAACGTGTGCCATTAAAATATTAAATAAAACTAAGAAAATAGATTGCAATTCTCTTTCTACCAAGAAAGAACATCTAATTTTGTGTGTTGATTTGGTTAAGTCTAGCCTATTTTAAATACAAATTTAATTTAAGAATTGTTTTTTAAATTGGCAATATGTGAACTTCTATAATAGTCAAGTTCCAAATCATTACAAAAAAAAAAACAACTCTCATAATACTTTAATTCCTAACATAATAATATAGACTCCAAAAAAAAAACTCTGAAAAACGGGTCGACCCATGTGACCCGCGGGTTGACCTGACCCGAACCATATTTTTTCGGGTCGGGTACGGGTTGACACCATCTTTGTTCCCGGGTCGAAAAACCCCTACCCATACCCATATTTTTCCTTCGGGTTCGGGTTGGAAAATGGGCCCGGGTTAGATTTTGCCACGTCTAAGTATTGGATTAAACATTATGCTAAAATTGATTCCTCTTAGAAACAGAGAAAAGTAGAAGCAAAGGATAGCCATACATATATCCATCAGAATGACCCACCACCCAAAAAATCAGGATGCTAGAGTATATTGATTGGTTCAAGTATCAACTAGTAGAGCTTATCTGGTTCGACCATAAGAAAATTGCAACAGCACCTAAACAGTTCCAAGCAAATTGCAGCTTCTACAAGCAAATTGCAACAGCACCTAAACAGTTCCAAGCAAATTGCAACAGCACCTAAACAATTATGATGCTCTTCAAAGATAAAACAAATTGCAGCTTCTATCTCAGGAAACTTTTCAATAAATCAAACATTGATAAAGACCTTAAAACCCCACATTTGCCTCATGTTCCCTACTTTTCAATAACTCACCAGGTTGCTACTAGCAATGCAAAGAGAAGAATTACTAAGCATCTTTGAAGTCCATAACTAAGATAACAGATAACACTATCATAACCTCTGTAGCACAATACAATAGCCAATGGAACTACTTTTACATAATCTATAACCAGTGTGTATATGTACACATAAGAGAATCAAACAATGGCATCAATTTCAGCTTCCTCAAGTTGGAGTAGTCCATGCTCTATCATCATCACATCAATTTCTATGTTCTTTCCTCCGCTCTCAACAACCTAATAGATAAAACATACGCAATAACTTTAAATTAAAAATATAAATTATAACAACCATTCTAGGTGCAATTAGTAGTAAAATCATAAGAGTGGTACCTACACAAAAACTTTCAAAAAGCAACAACTCATTTCAATTAGTCCACAAGCTCCATGGAACCACTTTCCTCCTCTTCATGATCATCATAGTCCTCAAGAATGTTTTGAATTGTGGCATCTTCTGACATGGGTGAAGAACCTACAATAAAAAATAATAACACAACACAAAATAAACCTCATTACATATTCACAAAAGAATCAATAATACAATCATGATTTCATGAAACAAATAAAATTGCTTACCTTTAAGTTCACTCCATAACCAACTTTGTGCACACATCAATGCTTCTAAGGTTCTTGGATGAAGACGGCTACGGTGTGGACTCAACAATCTCCCACTAGTACTAAAAGCAGACTCTGATGCAACGGTTGTCACAGGAATAGCTAAAATATCTCTAGCAAGGCGTTGCAAAGTAGGATACTTCAATCCATTGTGATTCCACCAACCCAAAATATCAAATATTTCACTTCTTTTCAATACTCCTTCCTTAATATATGTATCAAACTAATTCTCATTTGAGCTACCTTTGTTAAAATTGCCCGTATTAAGCAATGGAACAATAGCGAGTGAGACACGGAATGAGAGCGAGTGAGACACGTGAGGGAGAGTGCACCCATTCCCAACACCCGTGAGGGTGGTCCGTCGGAATATGGGTGGAGTAAGGAGTTTTCGTATTGAGTTCAAGAGATTTGACTTGGTTAAGGAGGGAGATGGAATTAACTCAGTGAGTCTCTTTGAGTCTGGGAGGTACATGAGGCATTCGGTATCTATGGGTCAGAAAGGAGCTCGGTGGTTGGGTAAATGTATTGAGGAGAATGTTGCGAGAGAATCAGAGCGGGCTTTCATTCGTACGTTCAGAGAAAGTGATAAGGGGTATGTTATTCGAAGGTTTAATAATAAGCATGGTAGATATCTTGAGATTACAGAGTACGGTAGGGGCGGTTGTAAGGGGAGATTGGCTATTCCGGAAGGCCAAACCCAAAGCGGGTGGCGGGGCTTCAATAAGGAGCTAATCCAATTATTGCTCCCTATCCCGGTTGATAACAAGGAGAGGCGAAGCCACCAGCGACAAGGGGACGTGCAATCGACCGATGTTATTGTGCAGAAGAGGATTTCGGCAAAGGATAGGTTGGGACCGCCGGCATCATATGCAGATCTTCTGCGAGTTCCGGTGACACAGCAGCAAGGCTCAAACGGCGAGCCGTTACCTTTGCCGATCCAAATCTCGAAAGATACGGAACAGGCGGAAATTCCGCAAGCTACCAGCCACGAGGATGGTAACGCGAAAGTTCAGGAGAAATTTTTGGAGGCTCACCCATATCGTAAAATAGGGACGGTTACGGCACCCCCTAACTTACGTATATCAATTAATGTTGATGGGATACGCTCGGTCACGTGGGTGAGGCAGGCTAAGGCAGTCAAGTTGGGTGAATCCATGGGCCAGGTTGCCAAGAAGCCCAATACGCTGACCCGTGTGGAACCAAAGGATTCGTTTTCGGGCCCATCGCAATTTGAGTGGGGTGAGTCTTCTTTTAATGAGAATAGGCCCAAAAAAGTGTGGGTTCCTAAAACTAAAAAAGGGAATTGGTTCCCTGGAGGCCCAATTAAGGACCAAGTAAAAAACGCAGCGTTTGATGGTGAATTGGATATTTCTGGAACAAATGTTTCTGGAACAAAGCACGTTGCTGTTGAAGCAGTGGACCTTTCTAGAGTCCAAACGGTGGAGTTCACGGCTCTTGACTTCACACAGGAGTCCACCTGCTTGATGCTTCGTACTGCCAGGGAGGGTGTTTTTCGACGCATCCGAGTAGAGTGTTTTGTTGGCTTTCAATGTAGTTTATCGCGGAATATTGCCGGATATTGGGGCGGGTGGCAAAGAGAAGCTTTTTCGACACTTCTATTGGGGGATTCCAACATGGAATGGGCCGACGACGTGGATGAGAGTGAGAGTGAGCCGAGTGTGGAGAACCTCAGTCTGGCGGTGGTTCCGGGTGGTAATATCTGGGAAGATTCTACAGAGGAGAGTTCGCTTGATATCTCTCCCCTCAATTCATATAGAGGTGAGTTTTTTCAAAGCGAACAGTCGGAGTGGGTAAGACAAAATATGGAGGAGTTTAGCAAACAGATGGGGGTATCGATAGAAGGATGTGAGACTGAGGCTATGGTTTTGTTTACAGCAATTGAGCGAAGGTGGAGGCACCCGAGTCAGATAAAAGCTCGAAAAGGAATAAGAGAGTTGAGAAATTTAGCGACAACGGTTAATTACGGAGCTTGCCGAACCCAAGGTAGTGGTCGTCGATCTCGCGGGTTAGGATATTCTCAATGTCTTTAAAAATAATCTCTTGGAATGTTAGAGGCCTCAATTGCAAAATAAAGAGGTCTCAGATTAAGAATGCGCTCAAGCTGTGGAAAGGAGAGGTTATTTGTCTTCAGGAGACAAAGTTGGAGAATATAAGCAGATCAATTATTCGAAGCTTGTGGAGTAATCGGTTTGCTGAGTGGAAGTTTCTGGAATCCGAAGGTGCCTCAGGGGGAGTCTTGATCATGTGGGATAAACGCATGGCTGAAGTTCAAGACTGTGTTAAAGGTCAGTTTTCTATTTCTTGCAGATTTAAGAATGTGCAGGATCACTTTGAATGGGCTTTTTCGGGGGTCTATGGTCCTAATGTAGATGCTGACCGTTTTATGCTTTGGGACGAGCTGGCGGGTGGTCGAAGTTGGTGGGGTGTTCCGTGGTGTATAGGTGGAGATTTTAATATTGTCCGATTCCCAAGTGAGAAATTGAGGGAAGGAAGACTCACAGGGGCTATGACGACCTTTTCGGATTTTATTGCTGAGCTCGGTTTGATTGATCTTCCTCTCTTGGAAGGTCAATTTACCTGGTCCAATAATCAAGACCCTCCCTCTAAATCTCGTCTTGATAGATTTCTGGTGTCTTCTGATTGAGAGGATCAGTTTTCGCATCTAGTGCAAAAGGCCCTCCCTCGATTTGTTTCAGATCATTGTCCGATTTCCTTGGATTGTGGCACCTATATCCGGGGTAAGTCTTATTTTAAATTTGAAAATATGTGGTTACGCCATGAGGCTTTCTTAGGAAATGTGAGGCAGTGGTGGGGGAGTTATGAGTTTCATGGCAGCCCAAGTTTTGTCTTGGCGAGTAAACTTAAAGTTTTGAAGGAAGACATTAAGAAGTGGAACAGGGAGGTTTTTGGTGATGTTCATATTAAGAAGCTGAAATTAATGAAAGAGTTGCAGCAGTTGGAAGATAAGGAAAACCAGGGGCTGTTCACTGGGGAGGATCGGGTTCAGAGGTTGAATTCTCAGGCGGAGTTGGAAAGAACTTTGTTATTAGATGAGGTTTTCTGGAGGCAGAAATCTAGGGTCCAATGGTTAAAGGAGGGGGATAAAAATACTAAGTTCTTTCACCGTACTGCGAATGCTAATCGCCGAAATAATTGTATTGAAGTTATGACGCATGGGGGGTTGAGATGGGAAACTCAGGATGAGATTCGGGAAGGAATTGTGGATTTCTACCAGGATCTTTATTCTGAGAGCGAGCATTGGAGACCGTTTTTAGGGGGGGTGGATTTCCCCTCTCTAGAGTTAGAGGAAGCTACTCAGCTAGAGAGGCCTTTTTCAGAGGAGGAAGTGGGTTTAGCTTTAAGTCAAATTAGTGGGGAGAAAGCGCCGGGTCCAGACGGGTTCACTCTTGCTTTTTTCAATCATTGTTGGGATGTGGTTAAAAAGGAGGTGCTTGATTCTCTTCAGGAGTTTTATGTCTATGAGGAGTTTGAAAGGAGCCTTAACTCGACCTTTGTGGTTCTTATTCCTAAGAAAGTGAGGGCTTCTGATGTGAAGGACTTTCGGCCTATTAGTCTCACGGGTAGTATCTATAAGATTATTTCCAAGGTGTTGGCCAATAGACTCAGGGGGGTGTTAGAGTCGTTATTATCTCCTTCTCAAAATGCTTTCATTCAAGGTAGGCAAATCCAGGATTCGGTGTTGATTGCCAATGAAAGTTTGGATAGCAGACTGAAGTCTGGCATTCCAGGTTTGATTTGCAAATTGGATTTGGAAAAGGCATATGATCATGTTAATTGGAACTTTCTTATGTATCTGTTGGAAAGGTGTGGTTTTGGAGTTAAATGGCGCAATTGGATTCTATTCTGCATTTCTTCAGTTCGCTTCTCAATTTTGATTAATGGGACTCCGTGTGGTTTTTTCCCTAGCTCCAGAGGTCTCAGGCAAGGTGATTCCCTCTCTCCGTTGTTATTTGTGTTAGTCATGGAGGCCCTTAGTAGGTTGTTGGATAGGGCGGTGGCTAGAGGCTATCTAGAGGGTTTCCCTGTGGATACTTCCAATGCATCTGGTTTGAGGGTTTCCCATATGCTGTTTGCCGATGATACTTTGGTCTTTTGTGGAGCTTCTAGGGACCAATTGTATCATTTGAAGGGTGTGCTTATGTGCTTTGAGGTAGTCTCGGGGTTGCATGTTAATATGGGAAAGTCTGAAGTTGTTCCAGTTGGTTCGGTTGTGGATGTTGAGTCTTTGGCGCAGGTGCTTGGAGGCCGGATTGCTTCTTTTCCTATGAAGTATTTGGGACTTCCTTTGGGGGCTAAGTATAAATCTAAGGAGATTTGGAATCCTATATTGGAGAAAATGGAAAGAAGATTGGCGGGTTGGAAAAGAAGCTATCTTTCTAAGGGAGGTAGGCTTACTTTGATTAAAAGCACCTTGTCTAGTCTGCCTACATATTTTCTCTCTTTGTTCGCGGTTCCGGTGAGTGTAGCCCATAGGATTGAGAAGCTTCAAAGAGACTTCTTTTGGGGTGGTATTGGGGAAGAATTCAAATATCACCTTGTGAACTGGCATACTATTTGTTCCCCAATTCAGCAAGGCGGTTTGGGGCTGAGACGGATTATCCCTTTCAACCAGGCTCTTTTGGGTAAATGGTTATGGCGGTTTGCTAATGAGCGGAATGCTTATTGGAGGCAGGTCATTGGTTGTAAGTATGGTTGTGATAGGGGTGGTTGGCATTCGAAGGAGGGTAGGGGAGGGCATGGGGTCAGTTTATGGAAGCACATTCAGTCTGGTTGGTCTCGGTTTTCTCAGTATGTTCACTATACTGTTGGATCCGGTGAATCAGTCCGGTTTTGGGCGGATAGGTGGAGTGAAGAAGGGCTGTTACTGGAGGTTTTCCCTGCCATCTATCAGATTGCTCTCCATAAGCAGGCTACGGTGTCCGAATATTTATCTTGGCATAATGAAGATACGGTTTGGGCAGTAACTTTACAGCGCCAGCTGCAGGACTGGGAATTGGGAGAATATACTGATCTCATGGCATTTCTATACCAGCTGAAGTTCAAAAGGGTGGTAGTGGATCAGATGAGGTGGTCTTGTTCTACTAGCGGGTTGTTCAAAGTGCGGTCGTTTTACCGGTTGATTACTTCTCACAATGCTACAAATTTCCCTTGGAGAAGCATTTGGCAGAGTCGTGTTCCTCACAAGGTTGCTGTTTTTATTTGGGTGGTGGCTCAAGGTAAGATTCTTACTATTGATAATTTACGCCGTCGGAGGATATGGGTGTTGGATTGGTGCTTTATGTGCAAGAGGGCCGGTGAATCAGTGAATCATCTTATGCTTCACTGTGAGTATGCCCAGGAGCTGTGGTCTATGATTCTCTGCATGTTTGGGGTTTCATGGGTTATGCCGCAAACTACTTATGAGCTTTTACTTTGCTGGAGGAGGAAAGGGCCTGCTTATGCCATTTGGAATGCTATTCCCTCTTGTTTAATGTGGTTCTTGTGGCGTGAGAGGAACCAACGGGCATTCGAAGATGCGGAACGCCATTCCGCGGATTTGAAATTACTCCTCATTCGCACTCTAATGGAATGGACTGCTGCTATGTCTAGTCAGTCTTTCCCTTCTGTTTTTGCTTTTATTGATGGCTGTGTGTAATTGCAAGTCAGCTCTTGTATATTTCTTATGTACTAGTGCTGTTTTCTATCAATAAAATTCCTTATTACTTATCAAAAAATATATGTATCAAACTCTTCTACAACATCCTCACTTTTTTTGTTTCTTTTATTAGTAGTATTACTAACAAAAGAATCAAATTTCCTTAACCGGTTCTGCACAAAATCATGTGAAACAATTTCCATAGAAGATGGAGGTTGAGAACAACTTGCTTCTTCATCCGAGTTTTCACTACCATACTCCGCAAGCAAGTTAAAAAAGATTTTCTTAATTTTTTCAATCTCTTCAGAACCCCTAATACGACCATAGACCTGTTGGTAATAATATTCCATTATTTTCATTTTATACCTAGGATCTAAGATAGCCGCAATACACATGATCCCATTGACAACACTCCAATAACTATTAAATTTCTCTAACATTTTTGATGCCATAAGTTTGATCAATTCATTTGGACTTACAATCCACTCATTTAATTCCATCTTCAATTCACACAACATTGGAAAATATTCATTAGCTGTAGGGTAGGTAGTGCCAGAAAACAACTTCGTAACACTATAAAAAACCTCTAGTTTCTCACAGATGTCTTTTGCTACCTCCCAATCTCTCTCATTTGGCATGCAAGTGTATAAAGCATCAAAATGCCTCAAACGGGAAAATACATCTTTATAAATTAATGCACTTGCAAGCATCAAATAAGTAGAGTTCCAACGAGTCTTACAATCAAGTACCAATTCCTTGGTATTTGAAATACGCAAGTGTCGACTTGATTCATCAAATTTTTGCCTTCTCTTTGGTGATGCTGTCCAAAAAAGTACACTATCCCTAATTCTCTCAATGCCATCACCAATTACAGCTAAACCATCTTGAACCACCAAATTCAATATATGAGCAGCACAACGCATGTGTAATAATGATCCACCTAAAGCAAGTGAACTAACTTCAAGCTTTTCTAACAGAATTCTCATCATAGCATCATTTGTGGTACAATTATCTACAGTCACTGTTGATAACTTCCTATCAACATTCCACTCTAAAAGGCACTCTAAAAGAACAGTAGAAAGGACTTCTTTTGTGTGTGGAGATGGTACATAGATAAACCTAAAACAAATCAATTAAATAATTACAACATGTTTTAACAAAAATTACTACAATCAATTAAATAATATAGCTTAATAAAAATTTACCTCATAATCTGGCTTTCCAAAATCCAAGAGTCATTGATGTAGTGTCCCGTGACTACCATGAACCCTCTCTTCTTATTACTCGAAGTCCACATATCCGTTGTGATGGCGACTCTACTTCCATTATTGTCAATCTTTGCCATAGACTTCTGCTTCTCATAATCATATATCTTCAATATGTCTCGTTTCAAAGTATTTCTTGAAACCAACTTAAAATTTGGTTGAAGACCACTCACAAATCTTCTAAACCCAACATGATCAACCATTGCAAGAGGGTACTCATGCATAATGACCATGTGGGCAAGATCCTCCCTCGAACCCTCTTGGTCAAAATTATACGGGCTCGCACTCACTTTCTTATTCGCCTTTCCTTGCTCTTTTATCATGATTTGTCTCCTAAGATCCCCTCGAAGCTTCAACGATGGACATCTCTCAAGATGAGTACGTAAATGATTTGTCCCTTGTTTACTTTCTCCCAACAAATGCTTCTTACAATAGTTGCATTGGGCCTTCATCTTCCCCTCAACCGTTTTTAACTTAAAGTGATTCCATACTGCCGATGTTCTCTTTCTTTTACTAACTCCCTCTTGTATATCCTCCACTTCTTGTACATTCTCAATTGGAGTAGTATCCTCGTTAGAGGCGGTGTCCTCTACTAACACCGGCGTTGACGTAGTGGCCGTGTTAGACATATCTCTACGTACACAATATCAAAGTAAATGAGTATAGGACTTATCGAAAAATCATGCAAACAGCAATATGATAACCAACACCAAGACATGAGATAACCAACACCAAGACATGTGTTCAGTTTAAAAAATATGCCAAAAGTTGCCATAACCCTTGAACATGAAATGTATACAAAAGAAGCCCTGAAGCAAACTGAAAACATAGCAAACCCAAAACTTGACTACTAAAAGCTCCACTTTAGATTTTATTTCATCCTTATCTTCTATTAATCCTGCTTTTGTCCCTGTAAATCAGTAACTCTTACTGTGCATGCTTTATGCACTTTAAGAATTCTCATATTATTATTATGATTATTGACAGTAATCATTGACTTATTATCTATCTAAATAAATAAATTGTCCTCTGCTCTGTAGTGCTTTTTTATCTATGTGTTAGTTTGCTGCATTGTGGCTGTGTTGTAGGCTTGTAGCCATTACAATGATCATCAATAAAGTCCTTGGACTCTAAAATCTAACGTAGTAAAAATAATTTACTGTTACATTAAAGTCTAGTGTAAATCAAGTGTCTGAACAGATTATGGTTTCAATATGTAATTCAAGTCAAGGGAAACATAAGTCACATCCCCTACATAAATCATGTTAAAAATGAAATAAACGGATCATGAATATTGATAGTGTACGTATTTGTGAACAAATCATGATTGATAATGTACGTATTTGTGAACAAAAATGATTACGTAACACTGTTAAACAACATGATTTTAAGGAAAGGACAGCACTTAGCAACTCTTAACCACTAACAACAAATCTTATATTCACAAACCCAAACAACCAAAATATTTTCAACAAATTAGTGCAAAATATGCCTTAATAGATTTACTTTTACTAGTTGCCATAACTCATATTATTATTAGCCTTAAACAGTCAGCAACTACATATTATTACTAGCCTTAATAGATTTACTTTTATTGTTTTCTGAGCAACCAAACAGCATACACAACTAAAATCTATATACATTCTACATTCTACACTCTATACACAACCAAAGCAACCAGATTTATACACTCTACATTCTACATTCTACATTCTACACTCTCTGCTTTTGTCTCAATTAGTGGGGTTGGCTTTAGTCTGCTGAAGCATAAAGCACATAAAAAGAATCATAAACAATGAATGACAGAAAAAAGAAAAGAAAAGAGAATACTAAATCATCTTTAAGAACTACCCACCCAGTATCCAAGCTTAGCTCAGAATTGCACAATGACTTTTCATTGATACTAAATTATTTTAGTGATTTTATCAGTTTGTAAAGCTTTCAATTAAAACGATCCTAGTGCAGAAATACAAAACACGAAGTATGCTAACCAACAGTGAGCAATGGACCATGAGGCAGTAAAGGGTCAAAATCCAACTCTTAGAGGACTTTGGTCGAACACCTATGAGATATAGCCATTTTTTGCAGAAACAAAATCCAAAATCCAACTCCTAGTGCAGAAACAAAAACCCAGATACCAAACCAGCTCAAATTGCTTAAAACCACCAAAAACAATAACAATAACCAAAAAAATCCACATATTAAACAAAACCCAGATAACAAAAACACAAAACGAAGTGAATAGTTCGAGCCAAAGAGATTTGTTTACCGGGAAAGTCTTTGCAGCTGAAGGAGATCGAGAATCCGAGATCGGTGAAGGAGATCGAGATCGATGAAGGAGATCTAGATCGGTGAAGGAGATCGAGATCGGTGAAGGAGATCGAGAATCCGAGATCGGTGAAGGAGATCGAGATCGACTGAGGAGAGGCTCGGGTTTCGCCGTTTCGGGTTTTAGGATTTTTTGGGTTTTTTTTTTTCTTTAAACAGTTCGGGTCATATTCGGGTTTTCCAATAAAACCCGCCCCGTTTAAAACCCGATTAAAACCCGATTATGTTTAAAAAACCCGACCCGATACCCTATTACATAAACGGGGCGGGGCGGGGCGGGTTTTTTTAGGCGGGGCGGGTTGGGTACCCGTGGGTTACGGGTCTATTGCCATCCTTAGGTATTATGTAGTTCCACAAATAGAGTTTTAAAAGATGATACAAACCTAGTCAAAGAGGAAATTAGAAATCCATTTTTTGTGATATAGCATGAGTGAGCCTTGAGCAAAGTCTTAGGTTGATTTATAAATAATGATTTGCTTGATCTACGCTACCTCTTTCGCTTGAGCCAGCTTCACCTTCACTCAAACAAAGTTCTTCATAAAGCATTTCCTCAAGAGCCTTTAATATGGTTTTTATCAGACTTTTACAATGAATGAATTAAATCAAAAACTTGAATTATGATTACCAAAGTAATGAAATGAGACAACACTAACAATCTACAATTAAATTTGTTTTACTCCAAACAAATTTTTGTTGAATTATAGTCAATTAATAATACAACATAAAAAATAAAAGAATACGAGGAAACTAACCTTTGCATAGCAAAGAAGGAATTACAACAAAATAGATGTTGCAATGGAAAGAAAAAAAAAACCATGGGTCATAATATTATGATAGATGGACCATATTGACACATTTAGATAAATAAATAAAACTCAAAGTGACACTAGAAAATTTTTTAGGGGCCAAAAGTATAGCTTAGACTAATTTTCACTTAGTATATTATTTATATATTTTATATGTTTATGTTTCTGTTTACGTTTACGATTGTGACTACTTTTGTTTATGTTTTGAATGATTATATCTTTATAAAATTATTATAACACCATTTAATTAGAGAATACTAAAGAACAAGAAGAACAAAAGGCCAACACATTTAGGACCATGTTGAGAATTTTAATTTTAAATAAAAAATAAAATCTCAAAAGTCTTACAAAAACAAAGATTTTAGAGTGTGATAATAATCGTAAATCTTTTTTTGGACCATCAGAGTCATATGTAAACGTTGAAGTAGCGGTCTTAGGTAGTTATCATAGTAGTAAATCTAAAAACATAAATTCATATACAAGGCACATTTCTTACCGAAAGTTTCTACAACTTGAGTGGTAACACTTGCCAATATCACTTTTCTTATATTTATTTATAATTTTTTAAATATTATTCATAGGTGATCATGACGTAGGACAGCTAGCAGAAGATTTCATGGAGCAATTTGAGTGCCAGAAAACCAAACGCGCAATCCACCGTCCCTAATTTTACGGCTAGTCCAAATTCGCACGTTTAGAGGCCGTTTCGGGATGATTTAATTTATTACGCAATTTTCGCATTTATTTGTCATTTTTCGTAATTTCCTGTTTTAAGTCAATTAGGGTTTGCTTTTAAACAGTATAAGTACTGGTTGTAACAGACCTAATTTCATTATTCAGCCGTCAATAAAATTATCTCTTTGAGAGTTCCTTTTTACTTGTGGATTCCAGTCCCTTGAATACTGACACAGTTCCTATTCTTTTAATTATCACGCTTTATTCTGCGTCAAGTGGTATCAAAGCGAGGTTTTGCCTGGTTTGATGGCTGCTAGCGGAGATAGAGTTGAAGGCCCTAACGACAGAGCTCGTGGGGAGGATGCTCTTTGGAGGGCGATTGAGGAGCAGAGACAACAGATGACGGAACAAAGGCAACAAATGACTGAGATCCGAGAACTGCTTGTCGAGCTGAGACTCAACGTCAACGAAGGGCGAGTTGACAGGGAACGTGCTCGAGGATTTTCTCGGGAGCCCCTTGTTAACGGACGTGTTCTAGAAAGAACTCCTAGATAACATCGTCGACAGTTCGCTGATGATGATGAGTCTGAAGAGGAAGATGATGGAGGGTATGGCGCAAACGCACCTCAACAGATGAGGCAAAACAGGGATTATGATGATTATCGACTGAAGGCAGATATCCCTAATTTCAATGGAAACTTGTATATCGAGGATTTCCTTGATTGGGTTTCTGAAGTAAAATGTTTCTTTGAGATGATGGAAGTTCCAGAAGAGAAGATGGTAAAATTTGTCGCGTTCAGATTAAAGAGTGGGGCTGCAGTATGGTGGGATCAACTGAAAAAGAACAGGTAGCGACAAGGGAAGGACATTGTGAGGACCTGGCGTAGGATGAAACAGTTGCTAATGGGAAGGTTCCTACCACTAGATTATGAGCAGCATCTTTTCCAACTGTATCAGAATTATATGCAGGGTAGCAGGACAATGTTTGACTATACAATAGAGTTCTCTAGGCTTTCTGATCGCAATAGCCTGACAGAGATAGAAGGACAACATGTTGCTAGGTATCTTAATGGCCTGAAGTTGTCATTAAGGGAGAAAATAGGGTTACAGGTCCTTTGGACTGTTGAAGAAGCTTATAACATGGCCCTGAAAGCAGAGATGTTGGAACGAAAAGGTGGTCAATCCAACTACTACAAGCGGAATGCCCCAGAATCGTCAAGCTACAACTTTGGAAAAAGGAAGGCTCCCCAATCACCTCAACCTCAAGCACGTTCAATAGGAGGGCCACTCAAGAACATTAACAGTAGTGGAGATAACACTACTAATTAGGCAGCAGCAACAAATGGAAGGGTTGTGCCCAGAAACCCAAACCTTTATGTGATGAATGGACCTGAGAAGTGCTACAGATGCGGAAAGCTGGGTTACCGCTCTAACACTTGCCTAGAACGCAGGCTAGTAGGTTTGGTAGAAAAAGAGGACGGAAGAGTGGAAGATGTTGATGATGAAGACGAGGATGGAGACCTATATGATGGAGTTGAGTTCGCAGAGGAGGCTGGCGAACGAGTTAATTGTGTAGTGCAGCAAGTGTTGTATGTTCCGAAGCAAGAAGGCCTTACCCAACGTCACAGTATTTTTCGATCTAATTGCACCATTAATCAGAAAGTTTGTGACTTGATCGTAGACAATGGAAGCTGTGAGAACTTTGTTGCAAAGAGGCTGGTGGAGCACTTGAAATTACCAACACAGAAACATCCAGCTCCTTATACAATTGGATGGATCAAGAAGGGGCCAACAGTTAAGGTAACAAAAATCTGTCATGTCCCTATTTCCATTGGTAAGATCTATAATGATGAGGTAGTTTGTGATATAGTAGATATGGATGCCAGCCATGTGCTATTGGGTAGGCCATGGCAATACGATGTTGATATTACTTATAAAGGCAGGGATAATATTTATTTGTTCACCTGGGAATCACACAAAATTGCTATGGTTCCTTTAAAGTCACCTACACTGCCTAACAAGCCTTCTAAAGTGGAAGGGAAATCTGTGTTAACCTTGGCCAGGTTGGAAGCGGAATTTGTGACAGATGCTGAGGGTGCTTAAGAAGTCTATACATTAGCAGTCAAGACTCTTATGGTGGATAAGGAAGAGCCAATAGCAGTCATTCCTGATCAGATTCTGCCACTGCTTGAAGAATTTAAAGAGCTTACTTCTGAAGACTTACCAAACAATCTTCCTCCAATGAGAGACATTCAACACCATATAGACCTTTTACCTGGTGCTAGTCTACCTAACCTACTACACTATCGGATGAGTCCGAAGAAGAATGAGGTTTTACGAGAGAAAATAGAAGAATTGTTGGTGAAGGGTTTTATACGTGAGAGCATGAGCCCATGTGCAGTCCTAGCCTTGTTAACATCGAAGAAAGATGGCAGCTAGTGTATGTGCGTTGATAGTCGATCTATCAACAAGATCACCATAAGATACCGGTTTCCCATTCCACGTTTAGATGACATGCTGGACATGTTGGAGGGTTCTAAACTTTTTACAAAGCTGGATCTACGCAGTGGATACCACTAGATTCGCATTAGGCCTGGGGATGAGTGGAAAATAGCATTTAAAAGCAAGGATGGCTTGTATGAGTGGTTGGTCATGCCGTTTGGCCTATCTAATGCACCTAGTACCTTTATGCGAGTTATGAATTAGGTATTGAAGCCTTTTGTGGTAAAATTTGTTGTTGTTTATTTTGATGATATTCTCATATATAGTAAGAATCCAGAAAAGCATATGGATCAGTTGCGACAGGTACTAACAGTTTTACAGAAGAGCCAATTATTCCTCAATTTTAAGAAGTGCAGCTTTATGACTAGCAGCTTGTTATTTTTGGGGTACGTGGTTTGTTCGGAAGGTATCCATGTAGATGAAGAGAAGGTTCGAGCCATTCAAGAATGGCTTGCGCCGAAGACTGTGAGCGAAGTTCGGAGCTTTCATGGTCTTGCCACTTTCTACCGGCGATTTATTCGGGATTTTAGCACTATAATGGCACCAATTACAGAGTGCATGAAGAAGGGCAAGTTTCAATGGGGTGAGAAGGCAAAGAATAGTTTTGCTCTTATTGAAGAGAAGCTGTGTTCCGCACCAATATTAGCCTTGCCTAATTTTGAGAAGGTCTTCGAAGTGGAGTGCGATGCTAATGGCGTAAGGATAGGGGTTGTTCTATCACAAGAAAAGTGACCGGTAGCATTCTTTAGTGAGAAGCTAAGTGAAAGTCGCCAGAAGTGGAGTACCTATAACCAAGAGTTTTATGCAGTGGTCCGCGCCTTGAAGCATTAGGAGCACTATCTGATCCAGAGGGAGTTTGTTCTATATACGGATTATCAGGCCTTGAAGTTTCTTAACAGTCAGAAGCATTTGGATAAAATGCAAGTTAGGTGGACCACCTTCCTACAGAAATTTCCTTTTGCTATTCGACACAAATCAGGGGTCTTGAATCGAGTTGCTGATGCCTTGAGTCGGTGTGCCAATCTGCTTGTGACACTGACGCATGAAGTAGTGGGGTTTGATTGTTTGAAAGAGCTGTACGAAAAGGGTGACGATTTCAAAGAAATTTTGGAAAAGTGTATGCAAAGCAGCCTATTAGTGACTTTTATGAGAATGAAGGGTATTTGTTCTGAGGAAACCACTTGTGTATTCTTAAGACTTCTTTGAGTGAGAAGCTAATTCACGATTTGCATGGTGGTGGCGGCTTAAATGGACACTTGGGTAGAGACAAGACCATCTCCAGCTTGGAGGAGCGATACTACTGGCCTTAGTTGAAACGAGATGCTGGCAGTATAGTTCAGAAGTGCTATGCATGTCAGGTGTCCAAAGATCAGTCACAGAATACTGGTCTTTATTTGCGGTTGCCAATCCCTAATCATATTTGGGAGGACCTGTCTATGGATTTCATATTAGGTCTACCTCATACTCAACGGGGAGTAGATTTTGTGTTTGTTGTTGTTGACAGGTACTCCAAGATAGGACATTTCATCCCTTATCGGAAGACTTCAGATGCCTCCCACATAGCAAGGTTGTTCTTTTGAGAGGTAGTGAAGTTACACAGAGTTCCCTAGTCTATTACTTTTGATCGTGATTCCAAGTTTCTCAGTCATTTCTGGATCACCTTGTGGAAGATGTTTGACACTTCATTGAATCGCAGCACAACTACACATCCACAGACTGAATCGTTGAATCGCACACTTGGTAATCTGATTTGCAGCATATGTGGAGATCGGCCTAAGCAATGGGATTATGCTCTTGCCTAAGCTGAGTTTGCATACAATAGCGTTATTCATAGTGCCACGGGACGATCACCTTTTGCAGTCGTGTACATGAAGCCCCCGAAGCATACTGTGGACTTGGTACAGTTACCCAAGGTTCCAAGGTTAAGTGTTGCTGCTAAGAATATGGCGGAGCAGGTTCAAGCAGTACAAGATGAAGTAAAGCAGAAGTTGGAGCAGACTATAGCCAAGTATAAGACCGCTGTTGATAAGCATAAGCGACTTAAATTGTTCAAAGAAGGTGACCAGGTGATGGTGTTCTTGTGTAAGGAGTGGTTTCCTATGGGCACTTACAACAAACTGAAGCCGAAGAAGTATGGTCCATACAAGGTCTTGAAGAAACTCAACGACAATGCCTACGTCATTGACCTACCAGAAGACATGGGGATCTCAAAGGCATTCAATGTTGCTGACTTATATGACTTTCATGTTGATGAACCTCTCTATCCAGAACTTAACTCGAGGTCGAGTTCTCTCCAAGTGGAAGGGACTGACGTAGGATAGCCAACAGAAGATTTCATGGAGCAATTTGAGCGCCAGAAAACCAAAAGCACAATCCGCCATCCCTAATTTTACGGCTAGTCCAAATTCGCACGTTTAGAAGCCGTTTCAAGATGATTTAATTTATTATGCAATTTTTGCATTTATTTGTCCTTTTTCGTAATTTCCTGTTTTAAGTCAATTAGGGTTTGCTTTTAAACAGTATAAGTATTGGTTGTAACAGACCTAATTTCATTATTCAGCCGTCAATAAAATTATCTCTTTGAGAGTTCCGTTTTACTGGTGGATTCCAACCCCTTGAATACTGACACAGTTCGTATTCTTTTAATTATCACGCTTTATTTTGCGTCAGATCATTAACCTAAAGGTTCTAATATCGAAATATATATTTATTTTTTCACAACATTTTGGTCATTCATCTAGCTTTTCTTACAAATAAATAACATTAATTGATTCACATTCTAAGTAGGCAATGTAATAAATTCCTAATAGAACTTACACATTACATTAACCCAATTAGTAATGTGCATCGCATATCTGCATAAATAACATGACCATTTTTACAATTTTTTTTTTTTTAGAGGTGATAGGTTTTGATTGATTTTAACAATTAACAACAATTAAGATGTCATGTTTTTATCGATGTTAATAAAAATGATGTGAGCGATGAGCTTATGTGAAATTGATTTCACTTTAAACATAATTTATCATGTCAATAATTAAAAAAGAAATATTTTGTGAAAATTGTTATATCCTAACTAGCATTATTTGGCTTAATTTATGTGACAATGACTTGGTGTTTTTTTTTAAACAAAAATAATTTGAGAGGAAAGCAACTATATAAGAAGAGGATTAATAATGCATAATCCTGAAGCACCCAAATCATTTTGGGAGTCATGATAGTTTTTTTGGATTGGATTATATTTGAGACTTACTTTTATGTGGTAATACGTTGTGTCGTTGTGAATAGTCAATGGCTCCAATTATAAAATTAAACATAGACTTGATAATACGTTCATGGGAAAAACTATTATTTTCATTATATAAATATATTACACTTTCTATCTTCATCTCTAAGATTTTAAAAGTTATATTTTTTCCTCTGAAAACACAAAATGTCATCCATTTCGTCATTCTGTCATTCCATCCATTTTTGTCAATTTTGTGGTAAGCGTGTCTAACAGAATAAAATTAAACATAAACTAAATTTTAAGAAAAAACAGGATATAATTTAGGTTCATATTTTTATCCTTGAAATATCATCCAAGTTTTATTTT
>BKZX01019541.1:0-13364 GCA_014362285.1 Fagus crenata
GGGTTTTATTATGTGAATATTGGGGTAAGTTTGGAAAAACTTTTTTGTTTTGTCTTGCTTAAGGCATATGTGGTTAGAAACATGTACCTTCGCTTTTCAATGCTTACCTGACATCCTTCTCTTTTGATGATGACAGCTTATTCCTTGGAGGATTGGGTTTCATGCTTCCATTGGGGAATGGTATTTTGATGAAAATGTGGCAACTTTTTTGGAGTGGACTCTTGTGGATGGATGGTCCAATGGAGTGACTTTGATAACCTGCAAGAGACAACAAACAAACTCTTCTTTTGATTGTCAGTTGGGCGCATGCCCCTAGTTTGAGCATATTTGGCAAAAGAGGATCATGTTGACAAATAGAACAAATGAACCAATGCCCATAATTTAGACATGTTGTAAAAACATTTTATGCAAGTGAATTATTTTCAAGTCAATTACTTTGAGTTCTTCACCAGACCTAAGATTTGGTCGTTTGGGTGCTTAGGACCGAGCCTTTGACAGACTACCTACATACCTTTTTTTAGAGGATCAAGTCAAGACGTAGTTCAAAAGTTGGACCTATCCGAAGGTCATTCAGATGATTGGGACCGAGTCTTTGATAGACTGCCTACGTACCTCTTTTGGGAGGATCAGGTCTAGAAGTAGTTCAAAGAGATTGGACCTATAAAAGGTCATGCAGATGACTGGGACCGAGTCTTTGATAGACTGCCTACATACCTCTTTTTGGAGGATCAAGTCAAGACGTAGTTCAAAGATTTGACCTATCCGAAGGTCATGTGGATGATTGGTACCGAGTCTTTGATAGACTGCCTACGTACCCCTTTTGGGAGGATCAGGTCCAGACGTAGTTCAAGAAAATTGGAAGACATTTGGTCAACCAATGTGATGATTGAGATTTCTGATCAAGTCTGCATGGTGATTTCATGATGAGCTTATTCAAGAGAGAATTTGAAAATGATTTGAAATTTTCTTTTAAAACTTTGTGGTGTAGAAACCTTTCTTTGCAATGTGGTGTTCTTATCAATTTTGAGAAAAATCATCTTTTCCTTTTTCGAATGAGCTAAAGGTAGTCCATTCAAATAGGTCTTTTGGCTAATCTTGACATTTGATAGCCAAACCATTCTTTTTTATTAGGAAGGATCAATATCATTGAATTCAAGTAAACAACCTTACTTTTTCACTTTGAGCATTATGAGATTGAATCCTTAAATGCAATCAAAGAATGTGCATGATAGTGCTTGAAGAATTGAGGGTATTCATTGAGAATAATCAAGGGGAATGCCTCTGATAGGAATTGTTTTTATTTGAGATTAAACAAGGGGAGTGTCCCTAGTTTGAGAATTTTTCCTATTGAAAGCAAACAAAGGGAGTGCCCCTAGTTTGAGAATTTTTATCTGAGGACAAATAAGGGGAGTGCCGTTAATTTGGGAAGTCATTTTTGTTTGATGACAAACAAGGGGAGTACCCTTAGCTTGAGAATCTTTTTTTGAGAGCGAAATAAGGGGAGTGCCCCTTATTTGAGAATTTTCATTTTAAAGATCTTTTGCCAATAGCGCTTGACTACCTCGAGCTTTCTTTCTTTTCAATCTAAGAGAAATTATCATAAGAGTTGTGCCTAAAAACTATCAAGACTTCAAGGAGGTCTTTATTCATAGGTTGTAATGTAGGCTGGGTTTAGGTATTTGAAATGAAGGATATATAAAAGGCTCAAAATCCCTTTTTGGATATTTTCCTAAGTGTGCATTACTTAAAACTCACACATTGGAGGAGCTTTCTCCTTTTTTATCAGTGCTTGCTTTTGAATCAAATTCTTGAAAGTCTCTTCTCACTTGTCTCTATTTATTTCATTCAGGTTGTTCCTTTGTGTCAACCTATTTTTTTCAATTCCCTTATTTAGCTCTTCAGCTTTGATGGGCTCTCATTTTTTATTTTAAGGGAATTTCATCTTCCTTTCTCTCTTCAAGCTTTCATCTCTCTTCTTTGAGGTTTATTTATTTATTTAATGAAACCTTAACTTTTACCTAGGTCGTCCTTTCGGGTTTTCAACCTACTGGGTTACCCTATTTTTTGCCTAGGTTACCCTGTCGGGTTTTCAACCTAGTGGGTCTCTCTTCTTCTTTTTTGAGCTTTTCTTTAACAATTATTTGCTTTTTCATACACTCATGTCGCTCCTTGTCGGATTTAGCTTGTTGGACTCTCATGTAATCTTAACATGAATCTCTCCTAGTTGGTGTGAATTAAGATTTCATATTCGACATTTCTTCAAGGTGGGTCTTGAACATGTCCCTAATCACCACACTTTCTTTCCAAACTTTTGGTACTCTTGTATCTCCTTTGTTGGTTCTTTTGCAGATGAGCATTGGATTTGACTTCTTTTCAGAATGAGTTTTGAGTATGTGCACACTTGTTTTTTCCCACCCATGAGTTCTAGTTTTTATTATTGGTTCTTGAAAAAAAAAAAAAAAATTATTTGAAGGGATTTTTGTTAGTAGATTGATGACATGATAAAATTTGGATATTTTATTTTATATATAAAAAAAAAGAAAAAAAGACTAATTTGTTCTAATTATACACATAACACACATAAGACCAGAGAAGTAAATTTGGTGCGTATAAAAATTCCTTTTTTTTTTTTGAGAAAAAGATAGATTTTATAGAAAAACTAAGAAACAAAAGCTAAAAGAGGAATAATGTCTTGAGGCAAACTATCAAGCCTCATGTTTGCAATAAGAAGGTCCTTTGCCTTACGGGCTAAAAAATGGGCAGCAGCATTCCCCTGGCGCTTAATGTGGACAAAGCTATAACTTTCAATGGCTTCAATTGCTTCAACCGAATGTGGTAAAGCAATTTTCTTTGACAAGGTTGCAATAGGGTCATCGGTATCACTGCGTACAATGACTCCAAATACCCGCCGCATTCTCTTCTTTAAACATGGCTCCATCAAAATTAATTTTCATAACGCCCGTTGGAGGGGGATGCCAAGCGCAAGGAATATATGATTGGGCAAGGATGGTCTGGCTGACATGAGCATTTCGGAATTCTTGAAGTAGATCTAGCGCTCTGTGATAAACCTGGTTAGGAGATTCAGAGGTGACTTGGAATTTTAGAGAATTTCGTCTTTGCCATATCGCCCATGCAATAACTGCAAAAATTTCTATATCCATTGAAGTAGAAACCTCCAAGATATACCAAACCAACTCTGTAACTGAATGAACTGTGAGTTGTCTTAGTTCCGCAAGTGATTTCTCCAAGCTCCACACTTGTTTAGCGAAAGGACACGTCCATAGTGCATGGGTGATGGTTTCAGAGGCCCCTAAACATTCGTCACAGGTTGCATCCAAGATTACTTTTCTATGAACCAGGTTGGTTTTCACCGGAAGAGCATTGTTGCAGATCCACCACAAAAACTGTTTTATCTTATTCGGAACTTTCTGGCTCCATAGTGCTGTCCATAGTCGTGACATATTGTTGGTGGAGCTGCTAGCCTGATCTTGATCCTCTTCGTTCTTTAACATATGAAAAGCACTGCGAACAGTAAATTGGCCATGAGATATCTCTTTCCAGATAAAACGGTCTGGGACAACTCTATTGCTAAGTAGAATCCCTTTAATAATAGTAGCCTCATCTTGAAGAAATTTTGTATCAATGAGAGAATTATTCCAGCCACCAGTGATAGGATCCATCAAGCACGCAACCTTGGCCTCAACTGGAAGGTTTTTTTTGTGGGGATAGAATTTGTGAGGGGAATTTTCAAATTATAAAGTCTAAGGGGGAACGGACCCGTCTATAGAAGAGCAGCACGGACGCAGGGCTGCTGCGCGGATTCACTAAATAGTGACGTGCCGTACAAAACCATAGATACCCTAAATCCCCGCATTCAATGCAAGTCAGATGGGTGGTTGGGGGCATTTAATGTTGAACTGCGAGGTGACCCGCCAGGTAATATCCCACGTGGGGACAAGCACACAAAATCATAAATGTTTCGGGGCAACCCACGCACGTGGGGTTGGACAGACATCCTAGTGTCCCATCCTAGGACAGTTTTACTATTCAGAAGCTCATCAATCACATCAGTACATGACCTGTAACTGGAAGGCCTATAAATAAGGGCATTCACGCAGAAATCAGGTATGCTTCCTTGAGCAAACACACACATAAACTACAAACTGACACCACACATATACTTGCTTCTCAGATCTCAGACTGACTTTACCATCGGAGGGTATTCAGTCCCCAACACCGGGGACTAGATCCTTCTCACCTGATTTACCTTGTGCAGGCTTATTCTACCATCCAGAAGGCTGATCTTCACAACCAGTCCTGAAGAGGTCTCTCTCAACTCAACCAGTCCACATTCAAATTTATTTCCCGTTACAATTGGCGCCGTCTGTGGGAAAGACTAGTTCGGGAAGAGGCTACAGATTCACCCAGAAAGATGGAAGAAGAAGCTGTCTCAGAGAATAACCCAGGAGGTGCAAGACTGCCAACCTTCAACCATAGGAGGATTCGATCTGAGGTTCGGGCTCCAGGAGGGCAGAGGGGACGTGAAGAACAGCGTTCCTACGGAAGGATTGAAGGAAGGCACCGCTCACCTTCAAAGGAGCCCTCCTTTCTTGGTGAAGCCAGAAAGAAGAGGAGAATCGAAGAACTAGAGGAAGAGCTCAAATTTTTGAAGGAGGGGGACAAGGTGAAAGGCCACCAACGTCGGAGGAAACGTTCCAGGAGTCGCTCAGGTTCGTGTGAGAGCCCAAAGCACACTCCCGGCCACAAAGAGCATAACAGAAGGTCAGAGCACAGGCATCAAAGGTCAGTGTCCCCCAAGAGGCGCAAGCCTGACCACCCCAAGACACCTCCTCATCAGCACCAGCACAACCCGGTTTGGAAAAAGCTCCACCAGATCTCATCCTCTCCCTTTTCAGCTGAAATTGAGCGAGCAAAGTTCCCGGCAAGATTCGTCCCGCCACCCCTCGCAGTATATGATGGAAAGAGCGACCCGGTGGGACATCTAAGCCGTTACCGGCAGTCTATGGCCCTCCACACTTCCAATGATCCCCTCATGTGTCGCATATTCCCTTCAAGTTTGGGCGAAGTCGAACTACGATGGTTTGATCGCTTAGACCACCGGTCCATTCGTTCGTGGCAAGAGATGTCTGAGTCCTTCACTGCGAGGTTCATAACGAATACTCGGAAGCCCAAGGAAATAGACGCCCTGCTGGCCCTCAAGATGAAGGCTGGGGAAACATTGAAGTCGTATTCAGCGCGATACTGGGAGGTCTACAACGATATTGATGCATGCGACGAAGACATAGTCATGAAAACATTCCGGTTTGGCCTGAATGAAGACATCAAGCTGAGGCGGTCGCTCACCAAAAGGCCACCTCTCAGCATGGAAGACCTCATGACCCGCCTGGAGGAGCACATTAGGGTAGAAGATGACCCCAAGAGTTCAGCCAGGACAGTAGAAGCAGCCCCTCCCCTAGATAAAAAGACGTCGCAACTCGAGCAGAACCAAGCCAAGAGATCCAAAAGATCAACTGATCAGCCCCGGGCAGGAACTTGCATGGCAGTACATACGGTGTTCAAGCAGCCGATCTACCGCCTCCTCCCCTTTATAAAGGACCAGCCCTACTTTGAGTGGCCCGCAAAGATGCCAGGCGACCCTGCCACAAGAGAAGGAAAGCCGTATTGCAGTTACCACAGGGAGCGCGGACACCTGACCGAGCAGTGCCGCGCCTACAAGTATCATTTGGAGTAGTTAGTGAAAAACGGGTACCTCAGGCAGTACATTGACGAGACGAAGAATTCCCAGTAGAATATTGAAGCACCGAAGCTCCAGATAAAGGATTCAGCTCCCATAGGAATCATAGATGTGATTCATTATGGAGTAACCAGTCATGATCAGCGAGGAGAGATGAGAAGAGTGGCGCATCTGAGAGAGGTCTTCCAAGTCGGAGACTCGGCACAAATGGCTCCAGTCCCCCTGAAGAAAGAGTCAACGGAGCAGATCATTTTCACAAATCAAGATTTGGAGGGAGTGCAGGTGCCCCACTCAGACGCTCTGGTAGTAACATTACGAATCGGAGAGTTCGATGTCAAGAGGATTCTTATAGACCCCGGCAGTTCAGTTGAAATAATGTACGAGTCTTTATTCAAAGGCTTGGGACTTGAGAAGAAAGATTTGAGCCTTGTTGAAGGGCCGCTCAGTGGCTTCTCAGGGGAGACAGTCGTCCCGACAAGAAAGGTAACCATCAACGTCAAAGCTGGAACGGTCTCAACCCCTACGGATTTCTTTGTTCTCAATGCTTTCTCCCCCTATAATGCGATCCTGGGAAGGCCATGGCTACACAGAATGGGTGCGGTCCCTTCCACACTCCACCAATGGTTGAGGTTCCCAACCCCGCAGGGAGTAATGGAAGTCCTGGGGGACCAACTGGCGGCCAAACAATGCCTGGTGGCCGCGATCAAACACAAGTCCCAGTTGCACCAGGAAACAGGAGGAGGCCCTGATGGGGGTAAATAGCAATTACAGAACGAGGAAGGCAGCGAAGAGCGCCTCCCTCAAGAAAAATGCGCTGAGAAGCTCGTACCAGTGTCTGTGATGAAAGACGAAGACCGGAGGCAGTTTCTGATAGGAGAATCTCTGTCCGGGGAGCACAGGACGCAGTTGCTGACTCTCCTCGAAGAGTACCAAGTCGTATTTGCATGGACTCCGTATGAGGCGCCCGGAGTAGACCCAGAGTTTGCCAGCCACGCACTGAACGTTTCATCACAATACAAACCAGTGGTACAAAAAGCAAGAAGAAGTGCACCACAACACGCCGAAGCCGTGCGGGAGGAAGTGGAGCGGCTCCTAAAGGTCGGAGCAGTACGGGAAATTCTGTATCCACAGTGGCTGTCCAACACTGTTGTTGTGAAGAAGAAAAACGGAAAATGGAGGGTCTGCGTGGATTTCACAGATCTGAACAAAGCTTGCCCCAAGGATCCTTTCCCGCTCCCGAAGATAGATCAGTTGGTGGACTCAACAGCAGGCCACGAGAGAATGAGCTTCTTAGACGCTTTCCAAGGATACCATCAGATAGCTCTAAAGAGGGAAGACCAGGAGAAGACCGCATTCATCACACCCCGAGGGATATTTTGCTACAAGGTAATGCCTTTCGGATTAAAAAATGCTGGTGCAACTTATCAAAGGATGGTCACCAAGATGTTCTCGGAGCTGCTCGGAAAAACCGTTGAAGTATACATAGATGATATGGTAGTCAAAAGCATCAAAAGCACGGACCACGTCGGGGATTTGAGGAAGGTCTTCGAGATACTCAGGAGGCACCGACTGAAGCTCAACGCTACGAAATGCGCATTTGGTGTAGGGTCAGGGAAGTTCCTGGGTTTCTTAGTAACGCAGCGCGGCATAGAGGCAAACCCGGACCAAATAGCAGCTATCCAAGGGCTTCAGCCCCCCAGGAATGTCAGAGAAGTCCAGAGGCTGACAGGCATGGCGGCTGCACTGAACAGATTTATCTCAAAGTCAGCCGAGAAATGCAGACCATTCTTCGATTTAATTAAGAAAGGGAAGAGCTTTGCTTGGAATGAGGAGTCTGATCGAGCATTCGAGCGCCTCAAAAGGTACCTATCAACGCCCCCGTTGCTCTCCTCACCTAAGGAAGGGGAACCCCTCTACATTTATCTTGCTGCATCAGACAAAGCTGTGAGCGCGGCGATCGTGCGAAATGGCCTGGGAGAACAGCAGCCCGTTTACTACACCAGCAAGACCATGAATGGGGCAGAGACAAGGTATTTGCCGCTGGAGAAGTCGGCCCTCGCGCTGTTCACAACTGCCAAAAAGCTCCCCCACTATTTCCAAGCTCATACGATGATTGTCCTGACCTCCCTGCCATTGAAGGCCCTGTTCAGAAGTTCGGATTTCAGCGGGCGTATATCCAAATGGGGAGCCCATCTGGGGGCATACGACGTGCATTACAGACCGAGGACATCCATCAAGGGACAAGTGTTAGCTGACTTCATAGCTGAATTCGCGCCTGAACATAGCGAACAGCCCACCATAGAGGAGCCCCCCAGAAGCGCCAAACAGAACGAAGACAGTAGTTGGTGGACACTATATGTAGACGGCGCAGCTAACTCCAGGGGCTCAGGTTTGGGAGTAGTCTTGATATCACCAGAAGGGGAAATGCTGGAACAAGCGGTCAGATTAGGCTTCGGAGCCTCTAATAATAAAGCAGAGTACGAAGCGCTCCTGCACGGACTTAGAGCCGCTAAACGACTAGGGGCTATATTCCTCAACCTTCATTGTGACTCTCAGCTCATAGTCAATCAACTAACAGGAGAATACATGGCTAAGGACGAAAGGATGATGGCGTACCGTGACTTGGCTAAAGACCTAATAAAGAGCTTTGATAAAGTTAACATCGAAAGAGTGGGACGAGAACACAACGGTCATGCAGACTCGCTCGCGGGGCTGGCGTCTTCTGTGGCGCCAGATTTCAGAAGAACTATAATAGTGGAAGTGCAGGACTCTCCAAGCATAATGAAGAGTAGCCCGACGATCATATGTCAAGTCGAGGCGGGCCCCAGCTGGATGGACCCCATACTGAATTATTTAACAAAAGATGTGTTGCCGGCAGATCAGAAAGAAGCAGCCAAGATCCGAAGAAACGCAACGAGGTACTGGGTCTCTCGAGAGGGAAAGTTGTACAAAAAATCTTACACGGGACCATACCTCTTATGTGTACATCCTGATGTGGTCCCAGATCTACTTTATGAGATCCACGAGGGAGTCTGCGGTGGTCACACAGGGGGACGATCGCTGGCCCACAGAGCAATAGGGCAGGGGTACTGGTGGCCATACATGCAGAAAGACGCGGCTCAGTACGTCAGGTGCTGTGAAAAATGCCAGTTGTTTGCTCCGGCCATACACAAGCCCGCATCTCAGCTCAACCCTATATCTAGTCCCTAGCCGTTTGCTCAGTGGGGGCTGGACCTGGTGGGACCACTACCTCGTGCAACTGGCAACAGACAATGGCTAATTGTTGCAACCGACTACTTCACTAAGTGGGTCGAAGCTGAGCCCCTCGCACGCATCACGGACTCCGAATCAAGGAAATTCATCTGGAAGAATATAATAACCCGCTTTGGCATCCCCAGATGCCTCATCTCCGACAATGGCACTCAGTTCGATAGCGGACCATTCAAAAAGTATTGCTCAGAATTCGGAATCAGGAACCATTTTTCCAGCCCGGCCTACCCGCAGGGAAACGGACAGGCAGAATCCTCCAATAAGACGATCCTCAACGGAATTAAGAAAAGGCTGGAGGAGGCTAAAGGAAGATGGGTGGAAGAACTGCCTACCATACTATGGACATACAGAACTACGCCCCGAAGCTCAACAGGGGAAACCCCCTATTCCCTCACTTATGGGGTTGAGGCAGTGATTCCCCTTGAGGTAGGACTCCCTACCTTGCGCTCAGAGCAATATGATCGAGAAGACAACGAGCTCATGCTAGCTAAGGATATGGACCTGGCTCAAGAACGCAGGGATCTCGCCATGATCAGGTTAGCTTCCTACCAGGGCGACCTAAAGAAGAAGTACGGCAGAAGTATTAATGCACGGAGCCTTACAATAGGGGATATGGTGCTGCGAAGAGTTTTGGGAAGCAAAAGAGACCCCTCTCAAGGCAAACTGGGAGCAAACTGGGAAGGACCCTACCAGATCGTCTCAGAGGCCGGCCTCGGAGCATTCAACCTCAAAGGTATGGACGGAAAACCTCTCAGAAGACCTTGGAATATAAGTAACCTGAAGAGATTCTACCAGTAGGCTGCATAGACTGAAAGTTCCAACATATCTATATCAATCTATTGTTAAACTGCAAGAGTTTTTGTCCCATATGTGGCCGAGATAGTGGAACGTCATCAAAATCCTGGCCACGCCCAGGTGCTCTACCTGTGAATCCTCAAGTGGTATGGTAGGGCGGCACAAAACCCTAGCCATGCTAGGTGTCTCACCTGTGAATCCTCAAGTGGTGTGGTGGGACAGGTCCAAAACCTTGGCCGCGCCCAGGTCCTCCGCAGGCATATCCTGAAGCGGAGCCAGTGAACGGCAGCACAACGTGGCCGTGCCAAAGGTTTAGGACCTTGTCCACATCAGGCTTTCTCGAAATCCCCTGCTCATGGGCTCTTTAACAAAACGGAGCAACAGTATATCCTAAGACGTATCAGGTAAGTTTACCTTCTGCCTACTGGTCCCCTAATGACATGTTGGCACGGCACAATAACCAGTCCATGCCAAAATACTTATTTGTTGTCCTATGCATCTTATGACACATTTGCACGGCACAATAATCAGTCCGTGCCAAAATACTTATTTGTTGTCTTGCACACCTTGAAACATGTGGGCACGGCAGGATAATCGGTCCGTGCCAGAATACTTGTTGGTTGTTTTGCATAACATCTTTGGACATGTCAGCACGGCACAATAACCTGTCCGTGCCAAAATACTTGTTTGTTTTCTTACGTATCATCTTTACTAAGCAAACTAGAGCGACAATAGAATATTTATCATGTAAAGTAGCTTATTTAATCATTAAGTGACCCAGAGGGTCCGGTCCAGGGATCATTTGTTCATATGACAGCTTGAAAGCGACACGCGCTGGCCATTGTATTTGTTAAGATAGGCACGGCTCATATATTACGTCATTCACAAGGAAAATGTAGAATATGCGAAATTCTATTAAAAAAAAATGTCTTAGACACAATGTTCATAACTTCTAACCATTACATAAGAATGTAAAACAAAAACGCTATTGAACATCCGGGCCGGCTTCATCTGCGAAAGTGCTTCCCCCCTCAGCAGCACCGGGGGCTTGACCGGCATCCTCAGGAGCAACCGCTTCATCAGAGTTCACCTCCTCCTCCAGATTCACTATTTCCGTGCCTGGCTCGGCGAGGGGAGTTACTGGTACCCCTAGGGGAGTGGCCAGGACGACCTCGGGCGGAGGGGGAGGCTGGGCACCAGGATAAGGTACTGAGGGCGGCAGTGAAGGCAGCGTTGTCTGCCCGGATGACAAAAAGCTCACGGCCTTCTTCCATCCGTCCGAAAAGAATTCGTTGCAAACCCCGGGGAGCTGAGCCCCCATCTCAGCTTGGGCGTCATTGCTGCCGGCCTCATAAGCTGCCTTTTTGGCCTGGTCAAATTCGGACTCTAAAGCCCGGATTTTGTCCTCGGCCTTCGTAAGTGACTCCAGCGCGGCAGTGAGGGAGTCTTCAGCCTCTGCCCTTTTGGCGTCTGCATCCTCAGCCGCTTTCTTTGCCTCAGCTGCCGCCTTCCTAGCATCCTGGTACTTGAGTGCCAGGACATTGGCGTGGGCCAGGTGGTCCTTGGTAGTCCGGAACCGTTCTTCCAGCTCTAAAGAAGCCTGGATCCCCTGAAAGGCAACAATATTATTAGATAAGACTAGTAGTTGAAAAGCTAACATGGGGGCAAATTTGAGACTTACCATGAGCGCGCCCCTCCTCAGATTGTTGACGAGCTCTTCATCGGTGGCCTTCTTCCACTCCCCCATGTCTATAGGGAGACGGATGGCCTGACTTAAGGCACTTGCCACCGTGCCACTGCGATCATCACCGACCAGGAGGATGCTGTCTTCCTCAGTCACTGCTCCTCCTCCCCTGTACTCCAAGTTGGGGACCCAGTGAGGCGCGGACCTCTCCCCACGGACTTGAGAGCCGGATCTGAGTAACATCCTGGGGCGGATTACGTTACCCAGATGTGTAAGCTGTGGGTCCGCACTAGGAGCCTCAGGAACCGTTGGGCTGGGCTGAGGATCGACGGTTGGACGACTTGGACCGGCAGTAGCCTCAGTCCGCCCCCTCTTTCTAGAAGCAGCTCGGGAGGAAGATGGAGCGTCTTCAGACATGCCTTCTTCACGATGGGTGGGGAGCAGGTTTCTCAGGTTTATCCCCGCCATATCAGGAGCCGTGCCGTCAATCACGTCCCTGATGTCTAAAGCCGGAGGGGCGTTGTTCTCCGGATTGGCTCTGGTAGCCTCAATGTCAGGCACTAACCTGCAGTCCAGATAAGAGTGAGTCTGTGCCGTGTAACGAAGGAGTTTCGCGGCGGCACGGGGTTGTGACCAATCGTCCGTGCAGTGCTCACACTCCCAAACTCGGCGTAGGCTGTTGAGTTTGATTAAGTTCTTGCGAGGTTTTCTCCTTCTAGAATCTGGGCAAAATAAAACATGGGTCAGTACAGAAGTATAAAAGGGTCCGTACTAAGTAAAATGCTAATAAGGTACGGACCTGGAACCCCGTCCTTCGTGGGGCATTTACGTCCGGGCAAGAACCACTCCCCGGACACTACCAAGTAATCATCATCAAAACCACGATTGGTGTCCGGTAGTCCGTTCACCAATGTGTAGTTGATGTCTCTGGGCCGGAGAGAGTATGACTCGGTTTTTGAATTGCGGTGGAGGATGTAGGTCCAAACTATGTCGTAGGTGCTAAGCTCCAATCCGAGCCTCCTATTCAGCTCTACGGTCCCCATTACTATCCTAAAGATATTGGGGTTCACCTGGGTGGGGGACAAGCTAAAGTAGCTAAGGAAGTCGGCCAGGAGGGGATCTATCGGAAAACGAACCCCCCCTTCCACGACCGCCACCACCGGGATTAGGAGCTCCCCTGAGGAGGGAGGAAGTGCATCGGACCAATGCACATACCTAAGACCTACATCGTCGGGAACCTGGTACAGGCGACGGAATAACGCCATATTTTCAGGCGTATTCACGTAACGGGCTAGTTTGCCCCTCTCCTCCTCGGTTCTCTTTTTACCCATTACCCAGGCAGCCTAGAACCCCGGAAAAAGAAAAGGAGAAAAGCACAAGAAGAAAGAGGAAGGATTGAAAAGGAGGACTTACTGGCAGGAGCACGGGAGACAGGGAGTTGTGAGGAGAACGAAACGCAGAGGAGGCTCAGAGCTCGAAGATTCGCACAGTAGAAAGGCAAGCAGAGGTTCGAAAATAGGAAAATGGGGTATTTATAGGTCAGAGACGGGAAGCGTGTTGGGGAAGGGGCCCGTATTAAATAAGCCATGATGACCTCGGTGGAAGTGTGACGTTTTAAGTACAGCTGTGACGTCACCTTATACGGCGCGCAGCCCTCCAGACCCATCATGTCACGGCGCAGAACACGAGGAGTCACGAGTAACGGAACCATCAACACTGCAGGCGGGGTTTGGAACGGACAAATGGAAGTCCGTCCCGTCCTAGTTTGATAGAGGGACAATTGATTGGAACGGATTAATAACAGTCCGCCCGACCCAACTTTATGTCGGGCAGGACTGACTGAGGGGCTATTGTGAGGGG
>BKZX01019542.1:0-14147 GCA_014362285.1 Fagus crenata
TTTGTAACTCTGTTTCTTTGGCAATGTATCAAAAAAAAAAAAAAAAAAATGTACTTCTGTTGTATATAGGATCAGAAGGTGTTACCTTTTTAAGATAAAATTTATTCCTCATTATTTTATCAAATTATGATTATATCATTGTGCCAAGAAAGAAAAACCTTCTCAAACACAAAAGAAACGAAAAAAGGGAAAGAAAAAGAGAAACAATTGGGTAAGGCACCTATGCTTGTCTACTTAGATTTACATACTTCATTTTCTCCTTTATTAAATCTTTATTTTATTTTATTGTATATTCCTATTCAAATTCCAATCTAACAGTTCTTTTTCTTATAGCAATTCAAATCGAACATTTTTATTTTCCAATTCACTTATGTGATTTCTTTACCCATTTCTCTTGAAGTTTTAAGCATATGAGATTCTATCTATTAGGGTTGTCATTTATTTTTCAGTCTTCTTTCTTATGATTTCTTTTAATATATTACTTTGAAGTTGTTTCTTATCTCTAAAACAAAGCAAGAATTGGCTAGGCTTAGACACCCAACTCCACACACCCCAAAGAAAAATAAGAAAGGAAAAGAAGATTCTATTGTTAGCATCAAGAAAATATTTACAATAAGTATACATGATACCACCACCACGTGAAAAATTTGAAGCAATAGAAAAAGTAAATTAATTAGAATAACTTTTACAAAGGTTATATATACATGTCTTTTCTCCTTAAAAATATTTTGCTAAACTTACCATTTGATTCAAATGTCTTTCTTGTACCTATCATGTGTACCAAATATTAAGGTGATTGGACATTAAACATTCACTTATCTATCAAGAGTTCAGAATTATTACTTTTTGTATTCTAAACTATAATAAATAAATAAGTTTCAAAGTAAGCCCTTATTTTCACTTCTGTTAAAGCAAAGTTCACTCGAAAAGCTTATCTATAACTTCTATTATATATATAGAACTAGAAGGTACGTGTTACTTTTCGAGAATAAAACTTGTTCCTTGTTATTTTATCAATTATGGTTATGTCCTTGTGCTAAGAAAGAAAAACCTTTTCAAACCCATAAGAAACGAAAAAGAGAAACAAATAGGTAAGGCACTAATTATGCTCATCTACTTTACATACTTCATTTTCTCTTTTATCAAATCTTTTTTATTTTATATTCTTGTCCATACTCCAATCTAACATTCTTTTTCTCTTATAGCATTTTCAAATTAACATTTTATTTTTCCCATTCACTTATGAGATTTTTTTACCCATCTATCTTCAAGTTATAAACACATGTGGTTCTATCTCTTAGGGTTGTCATACATTAATTAGGATTTCTATTAATATGGTGTTTTTGAAGTTGTTTCTTATCTCTAAAACAAATCAAGAATTGGGCCAACAACCCCCTCCCTAAAAGAAAAAGAAAAAGAAAAAATGAAAAGAACATTCTATTGTTAGTATTAATTAAGAAAAGCTTATAATAAGTGTCAGCCTCTCGTAGACGCTCTGCAAGTGCTCAAAGGCTTTTTTTTTTTTTTTTTTTTTTAAATTAAAATTTCTCACCTTCTCTTTTGTGGTGTCTAAGAAATTGAGTGATTCAGATTAATTGATGGATTAGTTTCGGCAATTGAGTTAGTTTGAAGTTAAAAATAAAAAATAAAAAAAATGTTAATGGCTTGGTAGACAAGAAATTATTAATAAATAACAAAAGTAATACTTTGATGATTGAAATGAAATACCACGAAAAATTAACTTGCTATATAGCCTATAGATACAACTCAGATTATATGCAAGTAATGATAACACCATGTGGCAGGCATGTCAAATATCTATGGAGATAAAATAGTATGATTTTGCAATTCGAAGATAATATAGGAACTTAGATACATCACTAATGCAAAGGACATACAGATTTTAGAGCTGGCTTTGTAGATGCCTTAGCAAGATTTCTCTGCACAGCTTGCGAGACAGCAGTAGCTGCCTCAGTAGATGACTCAGCAAGAGCAGCCCACACAGCTTGCCAGACAGCAGTAGCTGCCTCAGATTCATCAACAGATGCCTCCCTAAATTCCTTTAAAGAAATTTTGTCCATGCTGCTAAGGATGATCAAAGACTGAACAAAGAATTTGCTATCTCAGATATACATAATGATGAACAAAGATTTTTTTTTTTTTAATGATAAATGTCATTTAGAAACCCACACAAACATGCAAAACAAAGTCGCAAAAGCAACCATCAATACTTACATGAACAAGAATCCAATTTTGGCTTCAAAACAACCCCTAGGGAAGCTTCCAAGTTAGAAAATTTCAATTTTATTAATGAGAAGTTCATGTTGATCTCATCTACAACTTCTAGTATATATAAGAAAAATTATGAAAACATTCTCCAACAATAAGAAAAGGAATCAAAGAAAGAAGAAGAAATCAAGAAAGCAAGGAACTTATGCTTTCTAACCAAGATCTATATGCCATGTCTAGATGTCACTTTAGATTGTATAACAAACACTTTAAAAAAAAAATCTAACAAACACTAACATATATAGTACACTTTAAAATAAAAATAACAAATATAAAAAATAAAATAAAAATAATATATAACCAAATAATAAAAATAAAAATAACACCATACTCGAAGACTTGAAGTCTAATGACTAACCAGTGTAAATCTATAATATATGAGAAAAATTAAGGATCAAAAGAGAGGGAAGGAAAATAAAAGAAAGAGAGAAAAATTAAGCAGGAAAAAAAGAGTTATTCGAGTAATAAACTGTTGTAAATGGGTCCCATTTACTTTAGCAAAAATTAAAAGTAGAAGCTAGAATCAGAATCCAAAATATTTTGGATTCTGACTTCTGCTCTAGAAATGAGAATTTGTAAAATGCATTCTGCCTAGAATGTATTTTGCATTTTCTAAAATCCTAACCAAACATCTCAAATTTTTTGCAAAATACATTCTATGCATAAAAATCTGTGAAATCACTTTTAAGTAGAAGATCCAAACACAGGCTAAGAGAATAAACCTTAGTCCCATGTCAAAGTCGCAGACTTTTAGCCTGTGTTTGAATCCTCTATTTTGGGAATGCATTCTAGAGAATGCATTTCTGCTAGAATGAATTCTCTAGAATGCATTTTGCTGAAAATAGTGCATTTGGTAAAATATTGAAATTATTTATAAGAAGTGATTATGCTGAAAGAAATTGTGTTTGGTTAGTATTTTAAAGAATGCATTCTTCCTATTAAATAATATATTATTAGTATACATTATGTAATTAACATTTTTTTTTTAAAATATCCCAATATAAGGCTAAAAATACATTTACTATGAATACAAAATTAACAATGTAATAAAGAAATAAAGTATTACGTTGTGATTTAAATTAATATCTACTAATAAAAGAAAAATAGGTCATGATTTGTGCACATCTCCTTGCACACATTTTTATAATTTTTGAACAATATAATAAAAAAATATAGAGAAATGTGTATTGTGTGTGTAATAGAGATATACACAAACCATTTATGATAAAAAGAATATATCAGACATTCTCTAAATAAATTTTCACAATTCTACACTTTGCACCAAACAAAGTGAACATACAAATAAAACCAATTTAGTTTTTTCCCTTTCAAATTTTTTTTCTTCTTTCTTTTCCACTCCCCCTTTTTTCCCACCATACACGTAAACCTCACTCCCCATTTCTTTTTTTTTTTTTTTTTAGCTCCCTGGTTCTTTGATACAAAATAAGAAAATGAGAATATTTTTTCAAAGATAAAAGAAAGAAAGAGAAAAAATAGGGAACATATTGAAAAAAGAAAAAAAGTAGGGAAGAAAAGAAAGGGAAGAAAAATAAAAGAAAGAAAGAGAAAAATTAAGCGAGGGAAAAAAGAGTTGTTTGAATAATAAACTGTTATAAGTGAGTCTCATTTACTTTAGCAAAATTAAAACTAGAAGTTAGAATATTTTGGATTCTGACTTCTGCTCTAGAAATGAGAATTTGCAAAATGCATTCTGCCTAGAATTCATTTTGCATTTTCCAAAACCCCAACCAAACACCTTATATTTTTTGCAGAATGTATTCTATGCATAAAAATCCATGAAATCACTTATAAGTAGATGATCAAAACACAGGCTTAAAATGAGAGAGAGAAGGAATTAAAGGCAATATCACTTGCTAAAAAACCTAGAGTCAAATCTTTCTCTCTCTAATTTGTTATGTTTTCATTTTCTATATTCTTATTACTTTCGTGTTTCCTGCTATTGACAAGGAAAGTGAGGAAAAACATACTAAAAGAAAGGCAATGGGCCTTGCTAAGAAATTATGATTCAAATGTTAGTCTCCCCTAATTTTCAAATAATATATATAAGTGTTCCATTTTCAGATTCTCTCAACAATTTTTGTTCTCATTTATTTAAAAAAGGACCTTTTATAGAATAAGTGAGATTAATACAAACTCCAAAAATATATATATACTAGTCATAAACCCGTGCTATGCACGGGAAAGTTAGTGAATATGATATATTAATCATGTATGTCAATACCCAATAAAAGATATTGACAAATCATTAATGATAAAAATTAATGATCATGAATCTCCTAACAATGGATGACTTTTGCTTTTATAATTTCTATTTGGAGTTTTACTTTTATAATTTCTATAATTTTAGTATTAACATGTAATAGAGTTTTACTTGAACTCTATTAAATAAAAAGTTTGGATTGATTTTAGCATTAATAGGTAATAGAGTTTTAGTTAAACTCTATGAAATAATGATGTGTAAAATTTGAGTTTAAAAAATTAATAAAAAATAAATGATTATGTGTAAAATTGTGAAAGAATCAATAAAGATTTTCTTTCTCTTTTTCCTTTTTTAAAGTAACAATAGTACAATGATTTGTACAAAGTTGGCTATTTCTTGACAAAGTTATACTTAGTTATACAACTTGCTATTTTTATTTGATAATCTACTTTGCCACACAATTACAGTGGACTTAATTAAAGAATTTATTAATCAACTAAGAGAATAATTAGTTAAATGTTTTTAAAGAATTTTATTAATTAACTTAGCAACAAAAAAATGCTAGAAAATCCAACATTCAGAACTTACTTTTTCCCCTCAACGTGAACACCATGGTCACTCACAAAAAAATAAAAATAAAACATTAACATCATATTATTTTGTCTAAATATGAAAATTGATAATTATTAAAAGACATTTATTATTATTATGTTTATATATAGAATATATTTTAGTATTAAACATTTATTATGATTGTGTTAGTATATATGGAACAATATATTCTTTTTATATATGTCAAGATTCTAGTGGAATGTTTACTTATATAGAATAAAATTTAAATTCAATTAAAAAGTATATATTAAAATAATGAGGTGTAAAATTGTGAAACCTCAAAAGCTTATATGACGCAATATTATTAGGTCAACCAAAAATAAAAAAAAAGTTTCGGTTTTACAATATAGTATATATATATATATATATATTTATTTAAATCTCTCTAATTTTTATGATCAATAAATGAAATTTTGATAACACCGATACCAATAGATCTAAATAATCTTTCACTTCCCCCACTAAGCTTAGACAATGATGCTCACTAGTTGGGCTTGCTCAATGTCAGTGTGAAATACTGATTTTGATGTTTGCTCGTCAGATTGAGGTGACAACTAACCTGGTGCAATATAGATTTTGATGTCTAATAACTAAAGATGTTGGATTTAGAATGAAAATTGGAAGTGATTGTTTAAAAGGAATGGGGTTTGTCAAATGGTGGTGGCGTATTATGTTGGGTGATAAATGGAGCGTGACAAAGTTTACTTCCAACCGTTCAGCCCGGTTTGAAGGAATTCTCCTCCAATCCACTACGTGTCACAACTAAATAGATTATCTATATATATTATTTAAAAAAGTCACATGACTCATTAAAAATATCATGTAACTAAATATACATGTGAATGATCTATTTAATTGCCACGTAGTAGGTTGGAGAAGGATTCTTCCGAACAGGATTGGAGGTAAACTATTTCTGAGAGTGACGGCCATAAGATATAAATGTTTATTTAATTTATTTATCATGAAAAGATATTATTATTATTTTATTTATTTATTTTTTTGCAATGTAAAAAGTGGAAGACAATGATAAAAGTTAAAAATATTTGTTTAGATAGGATTTTTTTAATTAATTAATTATTATTATTATTATTTTTTTAAATAAGCTTGTGTATTTTCAAATAAGGCTATTAATATAAGAGGGAATAAATATTTGATAGGCCAAGTTACACTTTAGGTAACTTTTATTCTTTTCCAAAAAGGATTTAATATGTGATATAGACTCGAATCAACCACCACAAAAAGGAGCATAATAAGATATAAGCCAAGAAAAGAGAAAAGTATCCATCTTTGGCGTAGGCCCATTCCAGGGTATATCTTCTAAACTTGGATTAGGGGCAATTGGTGCTTACTTTCAACGATTGAAGGAAAGCATCTGATAGCTTAAAAGACAAGAGCTAAGGCCGTAAAGGAAGCCAGAATTCCTTCCACATGTTCACCGAATCCTCATTTCTAACAACCTACTTGAGTCCTTTATTGAAAATTGGGCCTCATTTTTTACAAGCAGTCCAAAGTTTTGAATTAATACTTATGAATTCAGATTTGGGCTTCATTTCCATTGGCAAGCCTCTAACAAAGCTTTACAAGAACTGTCTCATTTCTAGCTCTCATTTGGAAAAAGCCCATCCCTCCATATTCTTTCGGCTAGTCAGCTTGTTGGACTTCATTTTAGTGATTAATTTGTTTTTTTATTTGTCATCTTATAGTGGGTTTGGATGTCATCTTATTATTTTTTTCTTAGTAACCCTGAAATCAGAAATCATCATTTCAGCAAGAGCTTTAGTATGGATGAGTATTTGTATTCTTCTTACGCTTAATTCTGCATGATGAGTATTTGTACCTATTGGCTTAGCTAAGCTTTGGAACAACATGATGAACATATGTTCCTGTGTGAATATATGTATTGATTTATATATACATATGCATGTATGCGCCTACACACACATTTTTACCTAGAGAACTTTTTTGTTGTTGGGAAATTTAGAATAAGAGTTATACCCAAATCTTATGACTTAATTAGACATAGGAATGTAATAGTCTCAGGAATTTGACAAGAATGTGACTAACAAACCCAACATAGAATTCTATATTTCCAAGAATATGATTTCAGGAATCAAGATTGACCTTTCACATTCTCTAAGATAGAAGGCAGTGAATTGGTAATTTCTCTCCAAGTCCAATGCACTATTTCAAGCTATGGTTATTAGAAAAAGATTGCTAAGTAATTCTTGGATGGATCTAAGTTGCAAAGATAGCTTGACAATTCAAAACTATACTGGGGGTTAAGAACCTTGTTTCATTTGATAACCAGTCACCAATTAGTCTCTAAGTGCCCCAATTTTATGCTGTCATTGTTTTGAAAATTATTTTGCTTATTCAAACACGGATTGGTGCTGTTGTATGGCCATGCAAAAATCATCTTTTTGCTGAAAATGGATTCATCGATGCTTGAATTTCTTCTAGTGTTCGCCCCTTGGTCTCGGGCACCAACTTTGCTACGAACAGAACGGTTAAGCCGCATATTCTTGAGAATATGAAGAATGTTCCTAACAAAAGATAAACACAAATAAATTAAAAACTAAAGTGATCAAACTGCAGTTTGTGATCAATATAACAATTCTTTTGAGAAATGGAGACTAGTTTGCAGTGTGGCATTACCTGCTGAGCTCCAATTCATTAGAAAGTTAAAAGCATATGAGATAATCCAAGAACCTAACCAGCTAACCAATGTCACAAGGCTCCCGGCTGTGCCCTTCATGTTTATGGGGAATATCTGAGACAGAAACCACTCAATTTCAGTCAACCATAGGCCTTCATGGAAATTATTTTAATCATAAAGGATGTAGTTTCAAGTCTGATAAGGTAAATCTAACCTCTGACATTATAATCCAAGGAATTCCTCCCATGCCTAATGAGAAAGATCCTGTGTATACCTAGTAGCAGAACCAAACAGATCCACAAAATTCAACAGTTAACATCAACTGTGTATGATGGTGAAATTTGACCTTCAACACAGTATGCAAATGTTAAAGTCAATTGCACCATGAATATAGATTGGGAGCTGTAATAGATGACTAAAATCAGATCATAAAAATGAAGGAAATTTTGGAAGAGCTTAAAAACTTGATAGTGTTTCAGAAAATACTCATTCTTTGAGGGAAATATTCATGCTTTCAAAGCAGCAAAAATTATTTCCAGATTGCTACTAACTGGTTGAATACAACCACAGGTAATAGCACTAAACGAGCTTCCATTTAATGAGCTTTAAACTTCATAGGACTTCCACACTTGAAGTAATAGGAAGAGCATGAATAAAATGATGAAAGTTGGAGATAAAAGCAAAACAAACGTTTTCCACTTGCTTTTTTCCCTTTGTTATATATTATAAAGATAAAAGAACAGCCCTTGGGATAATTGCAATACCAGAACACCGACAAGTGCTAATATCGGAGTGACCTTGGTCCATATCTGAAGATCCTACATGATTGAAGCTTTATTCTTTCAAATAATGTTGCTAAGCTTGAATCTTAGTCAGAATTACAATTGTATATTCCAATATTAGTTTACAGGCTAAGATTAAGATTAAGATTATCTTTGCTTGATTTTGATAATCAATGGTAACTACTTTCAATCAGTCTCTCTGTGCTCTTTACGTATAGGATTTCAATGTTGTGAAGAAAGTGTGCCAAATATGATTATTTCTTGTCTGTTGTTAGTCTTAGTTCTTTATGATTCATGTAACAAGCTCTGTTTTGAAAATTTATTAAGGAATCAATGGCGCTATCGGAGGATGAAACAAACAGGCTCTTTAGGATCCGAAAAACAGTTATGCAAATGCTGAGGGACCGTGGTTATTTGGTTGCGGACTTTGAGGTTGACATGACCAAAGATCAGTTCAGAAGGAAGTACGGTGATAGCATGAAAAGGGAAGACCTTGTTATCAATAAATCTGTTGTGAAAATTAACTGTTTGCACAAGATTAAAGAATAGAGAAAGAGATCAAACACACAAATAAAGAACACAAGAATTTACGTGGTTCGGCAATATACCGGCGACGACAGGGAGAAAGTTTCACTAAGAAAATAGGGAGATTACAATAGTGGTACCAGGACTCTCTCAAAGAACCCAAACCCCAATTACACCCTAACCTCTCTCTCACCAAGAATAAACCTAGAGAAACCCTTCTCTAATTATTCTATATTGTGGCTGCCTCTCACTATTGATTTGCCACAATACATCACATATATATATAAGTTGTCGTGAGTCATAGTCCTTGAGTAATTCTAATACCACTAGAATAACACAAGGACGGTGGACTATAGAGTTCTAATTCAAGCCAACTTCAACAAAGCGGTGGACTATAGAGTTCTAATTCAAGCCAACTTCAACAAATCTCCACCTTGACTTGAATTGGTCAAGCCTCACGAACTTCTCCTCCATCGCCGCCACCATAGCCCCAAAGGGCTATCACAAGCTGCTAACATTGACCAAGTCCAAGCAATGCTTGAACTTGGCTGTGGTAACCGGCTTCGTCAACATATCAGCTGCATTCTCTGAAGTGTGCACCTTCTCCAGAACAATATCTCCTGTAACAATCAACTCTCTTATCTTGTGGAACCTAACATCGATGTGTTTCGTCCTAGCATGATAAACCTGATTCTTAGCCAAGTAAATAGCACTCTTACTGTCACAATGCATCTGAACTCCACCTTGATTCAAACCAAGTTCTTTGACTAGCCCCTTTAACCACAATGCTTCCTTTGCAGCTTCAGCTACAGCCATGTATTCAGCTTCTGTAGTGGACATGGCTACTATGGATTGTAATGTAGATTTCCAACAAATAGGTCCTCCTGATAGTGTAAACACATAACCTGTAGTAGACCTCCTGTCATCCACCTCACCTGCATAGTCTGCATCCACATACCCTACAACTGAATTAGTCCCTGGCTGTCTTGAAAATAAGATCCCATGTTCCGCAGTGCCTTTCAAGTATCTGAAAATCCACTTCACTGCATTCCAGTGCTCTCTCCCTGGGTTCGCCATGTACCTGCTAACAGTACTCACTGCATGAGCCAAATCCGGCCTGGTGCAGACCATTGCATACATTAAGCATCCCACTGCACTAGCATACGGAACCTTTGACATATTTTCAATTTCTTCCTCATTCTTTGGACACTGACTACCAGATAATCTGAAGTGATTCGCCAATGGTGTGCTCACAGGCTTAGCATCCAACATGCTAAATTTTTCAAGCACCTTCTTGATGTAGTTTTTCTGAGACAACCACAGCTTTCTTGCCTCTCTATCTCTATGAATCTCCATACCCAGAATTTTCTTAGCAGCACCCAAGTCTTTCATTTCAAACTCTTTGTGTAGCAAAGATTTTAACCTGTTAACCTCACACATGCTCTTAGCAGCAATTAACATATCGTCCACATACAGTAGCAGAAAAATATAAGAACCATCTTCAAGTATACGAACATATACACAACAATCATATTCACAACGGGTATAACCAATCTGGATCATATACGAATCAAACCTTTTGTACCACTGTCTAGGAGACTGCTTGAGTCCATAAAGTGACTTCTTCAATCTGCAGACAAGATTCTCTGTACCAGGTTGCTTGAACCCCTCTGGTTGTTCCATGAAAATCTCTTCCTCCAAATTCCCATGAAGGAAAGCCATCTTCACATCCAGTTGTTCCAATTCCAGATCCTGATCTGCTACCAAAGCCAATACTGCTCTAATAGATGTATGCCTGACTACAGGTGAAAATACCTCATCGTAGTCAATCCCATGTCTCTGTGAATATCCCTTTGCTACCAATCGTGCCTTGAATCTTTCCTCTTCTTTTTCTGATACTGCTTCCTTCTTCTTGAACACCCACTTGCAACCTATAGGTTTCTTTCCTTTTGGAAGTTCCGTTAACTCCCAAGTTTTGTTCTTGCTCAAAGACTCATTCTCCTCCACCATAGCTTCCATCCACTTATCCTTTTCAGAGCTTTCAATTGCTTCCTGAAATGTAGAAGGATCCTCGCTACTGGTAAGTAGAGCATAAGACACAAGATCCTCGAAACCATACCTGACTGGTGGTCTTTTGTTGCGTTTAGGCCTATCTGATCTGGTGCTATCCTGTTCTTGATCATTACTGTGAGGTTCCTCATTTGATTGAGACTCCAATTCATCAAGCTCCACCTGCACTGTTGATCTACCAATGTTATTACTGCTTTCCGCTGCTTGAGACTTCTCTTCTTTGAATGCTTTTGTCATTGACTTCTCATCAAACACTACATCCCTGCTGATCACCACCTTCTGTGCAACTGGATCCCAAAGCTTGTACCCTTTTACCCCTTTCTTAAAACCAAGAAAAATGCACTTCTTTGATTTTGGATCGAGTTTTGACCTGTCTTCACCTGAGATATGAACATATGCGGGACACCCGAATATTCTCATGAAAGAGTAATCAACTTCTTGTCCTGTCCATACTTCTTCAGCGACTTTCCCATCAAGTGCAACTCTAGGTGATCGATTGATGATATAACAAGCCATATCCACTGCTTCCGCCCAAAAAATTTTAGGAAGCTCAGCATTCAACCTTAAACATCTAGCTGTTTCTGTGATGGTCCTGTTAAGTCTCTCAGCCACCCCATTTTGTTGAGGAGTTTTTCGTACTGTGAAGTGTCTCTTGATACCATGCTCTTCGCAGAACTTCAAGAAATCACCATCCCTGTACTCAGTGCCATTATCAGTCCTAAGGCACTTTATCTTCCTTCCAGTCTGATTTTCCACTTCTGCTTTCCAAATCTTAAATTTAGCAAAAGCCTCAGACTTGTTCTTCAAGAAATAAACCCAAGCTTTTCTAGAATAATCATCAATGAAGCTCATAAAATATTGAGCTCCTCCTTTCGAAGGAGTTCTCACTGGCCCCCAAATATCTGAATGCACGTAGTCCAATATACCCTTTGTCTTGTGTGTGGCAGTTTTAAATCGCACCCTACACTGCTTTCCCATAATACAATATTTGCAGAAATCTAATTTGCATGACTTAATCCCAGTCAACAGATTTATTTTGTGCAATTCCCTCATACCACGCTCACTCATATGCCCTAGTCGCATATGCCACAAGAGTGTATCATCATCCTCAGACTCAGCTACTGCAGCAACTCCACCTAGAATGGTATTTCCTAGCAATTTATAAACATTGCTACTTATTTTCTGACCTGTCATCACAACCATAGCACCCTTTGAAACTTTCATTATCCCATTCTCAGACTTATAGCTATAGCCTTTTGAGTCTAGGGTTCCTAATGAAATCAAATTCTTTCTCATATCTGGGATATGTCTAACCTCTTCTAATGTTCTCACCACACCATCGGACATCTTAATTTTAATTGTTCCCATTCCAATAATTGTGCATGCAGCATCATTACCCATTCGAACAGAACCACAATTAATTGACCTATAAGTGTCGAACCAGTTCCTGTGGGGAGTCACGTGAAAAGAACATGCGGAATCCAGAAGCCAAGAATTGTTCAAACCGTCAGTGCTTGATGAAACAGAAAGCATGTCGCCATCAGATTCCGAGTCTGCTACTACGTTGACAGATGTAGAGGACTCTTCCTTCCCCTTATTCCATTCTGGACAGTCTCGCTTCATATGCCCCTTCTTTTGACATTTGAAGCACTTTACTGCCTTGCTCTTGGATTTAGATCTTCCCCTAGCAGATTTGTCATCCTTGTCTTTCTTCCTTCCACGATCTTGATAACCCTTTACTACTAACCCTTCACCAGAACTCTCAGCTGAATCCTTATGTTTCCGTTGGTAGTGATCCAACAGGGCCCCTGAAACTTCTTCTAATTCCAGAGTTTCTTTTCCGTAAAGTAGGGTCGTCACCAGATGTTCGTAGGAAGCCGGGAGGGAGGTTAGGAGCATCATCGCCTTATCTTTATCCTCGAATTTTATATCAATTCGCAACATATCACTAATGATTTGTTTGAAGGTATTGATGTGCTGTCTCAGGTCCGCACCCTCTGTCATCTTAAGCCCATACAACTTTTGCTTTAGATGCAGTTTGTTCGTGAGGGATTTGGACATATATCTTTTCTCTAGATTCAACCAAATCCCTGCAGTTGAGTTCTCCTCCATGACATCGTACATGACTTCGTCTGCTAGTAATAACCGAATTGTACTCACCGCCTTCATGTCTAGTTCTTCCCATTCATCGTCTGTCATCTTCTCTGGTTTCTTTGTCTTCCCGTACAAAGCTTTCACCAAACCTTGCTGCACTAACAGATCCTTCACCCTTCTTTGCCATAGCCCAAAGTTACCAGTCCCGTCGAACTTAACTAGGCCTACCGTCGCAATAGAAGCATTAATTGCCATTGTTTCGACCAACAGCTCTGATACCAATTGTTGTGAAAATTAACTGTTTGCGCAAGATTAAAGAAGAGAGAAAGAGATCAAACACACAAATAAAGAACACAAGAATTTACGTGGTTCGGCAATATGCCTACATCCACCGGCGACGATAGGGAGAAAGTTTCACTAAGAAAATAGAGAGATTACAATAGTGGTACCAGGACTCTCTCAAAGAACCCAAACCCCAATTACACCCTAACCTCTCTCTCACCAAGAATAAACCTAGAGAAACCCTTCTCTAATTATTCTATATTGTGGCTGCCTCTCACTATTGATTTGCCATAATACATCACATATATATATAAGTTGTCGTGAGTCATAGTCCTTGAGTAATTCTAATACCACTAGAATAACACAAGGACGGTGGACTATAGAGTTCTAATTCAAGCCAACTTCAACAAAGCGGTGGACTATAGAGTTCTAATTCAAGCCAACTTCAACAAAATCCAAGCGAAATGTTACCTCCGATCAGGTTTGCGATCGATGATTGTTTGTATTCAATTGATTTTATCATACTCCTTGATTTTATATCGAGTTTTTTCTTATTGCAATGGCAGTAGTAGTGTTATTGTAAGGACAAAACTTAGGTATACCTATTAAATTCAAC
>BKZX01019547.1:0-17644 GCA_014362285.1 Fagus crenata
AAAAAAAAAAAAAAAAAAAAAAAAAAAAAAAAAAAAAAAAAAAAAAACCACTGTCCTTCACGGTTTTTCGCGTAGATTCCATTTTTGAAGTCCGTTTTCTCATCCGGCTCTTCCAGGTATGGGTTCTACTTCAGGTCATGAGATTACACATCCCATTACTATTATTCTTGATGGACCCGCTTCTTATCATGCTTGGTCCCAAAACATGACTGTATTTCTCAAAGGGCGCCGACTTTGGCGTTATGTTACTGGTGACATTCCAAAACCAGTGCCTAGGTCTGACACAGATTCCAGTAGTTCTGATAGTGACTCTGTAGCTGCAGCAGTTGTTCAGGTTGATGATTTTGAGGCTCGTCTTGAGGAGTGGGAAAGCATCCAATGCCGGATCCTTTCCTGGTTCATTAACACCTCTGTGCCTGCCATTAGCAGTCTCCTTCCTCGATTGGAAACAGGTCAAGCGGCCTGGTCTTTCTTGGCCACTCGGTACAACTGCACTTATGACTTTGCCTTGGAGTTTCATATTGAAGTCAAACTTTATCAAATGCGCCAAGAATCAGGTCAGTCTATTTCTGATTATTACTCACAGACTGCTTCTATGTGGGAACAACTAGCTGCAGCTGATCCACCACTTCGATATGCTGAAGACATCGATCTTTTTGCCAAGTACAAAGATCGTCGTCGCTTCACACAGTTTATGATGGGTCTCCGTGAGGACTTTGAACCTACTCGAGCTGCTTTGCTTAGTCGTTCTCCTCTTCCTTCACTTGATGCTGCTGTCAAGGAGCTTATTTCTGAGGAAAATCGACGTCCTCACCATCATTTGTCTTCTTCAGATGTTGTCCTAGCTACATCCCGTCCTCCATCTTCTTCTGATCGATCTCGTCGTTTTTGCACGTACTGTCAAAAACCAGGTCATGAAATCACTGAGTGCTACCGCAAGAAAAAGGATGACAAAAGGAAACAACATCAGTCCCGAGCAGCCGCTGTGAGTTCTGCCCCTGTTAATGATCCTGTGGTCACTGTCTCTCAACTTGAGAGTATGTTTCATCGGTATATGTCTCAACCTTCCCCTGCCCTTTCAGTCACCTCAGGTAACAAATCTTGGCTCTTAGACTCAGCTTGCTGTAATCACATGACTCCTCATGCTTCCCATTTTTCTCAAAAGACGCCTTTAGTTCCTTCCCCTATCATTTACACTGCTGATAGCTCACATATGTCTGTTAGTCACATAGGCACTATATCTTCTCCTGATTTGACTATCCCTGATACATATCTTGTTCCAAAGTTGTCCCTCAATCTTCTTTCTGTTGGTCAACTTTGTGAACTTGGCCTTGATCTCCATTTTTCTAATCATGGTGTTGATGTGCAGGATCCACTGACGGGCAAGCTGCTTGGGACAGGCCGTAAGATTGGACGTTTGTTTGAGCTATGCAACTTACAGATTCCCTCACATATGGTCTCTTCCTCTGTTGCTGCCACAACCACCTTATCTCCAGATTTATGGCATTCTCGTCTTGGTCATGCCTCTTTATCTCGTCTTCAATTATTAGCTTCTCAAGGTCACTTAGGGTCTGTTAATTTTAATAAATTTGATTGTATGTCTTGTCAATTTGGCAAACAAACAAAATTACCATTTAATAACAGTGACTCTTTTTCTTCTGCCCCTTTTGACCTTGTTCATTCTGATGTTTGGGGTCCTGCTCCATTTACCACTGAGGGGGGATCTCGCTATTTTGTGATATTTGTTGATGATTATTCTAGATTCACTTGGATTTACTTGTTAAAACATCGTTCTGACCTTGTTTCTATTTTTCAAACTTTCCACAAAATGATCCAAACACAATTTTCTCGCACAATTAAGGTTTTTCGGTCAGATAATGCCCAAGAATATCATGATAAATCTTTCCTCTCCATTTTGGATTCTAATGGCACCCTTCCCCACTATTCATGTCCCTATACCTCTCAACAAAATGGTCGTGCCGAACGCAAACTTCGTCACATTCTTGATGTTGTGCGTACCCTCCTCATATCTGCCTCTATCCCTGAGCGTTTTTGGGGTGAAGCGGCTCTCACTGCCGTTTACACCATCAATCGCATTCCCTCACCTACTACTCACAAGAAATCTCCCTTTGAGTTACTTTATGACAAAATCCCAGACTATTCCTCTCTTCGAGTATTCGGTTGTGTTTGTTTTGTCTCTCTTCCTTCCCATGAACGAAACAAACTTGAACCAAGGTCTCGGCTGTGTTGTTTTCTTGGCTATGGTATCTCTCAAAAGGGTTTTCGTTGCTATGATCCCATATCTCGTCGCCTTCGTATCTCCCGTCATGTTGAATTTTGGGAACATCAGACTTTTTCTAGTCGTCAACATTTTCCTTTTATCTCTTCCTCCATGACTCCCATTTTCACTGATCCTTCCATTGACCTTTATCCTGACCCTGTGAGGGACTCTACCCCGCCTCCTAGCTCTTCAGATGTTCCATCTTTGGTTTTGTCTCCAGCTGCTGGCTCGCCTGATTCGGATCCTGCATCATCAGCACCATCAGAGTCTCCCACAAATATACGTCGTTCCACTCGGGTAAGGGCTCCTCCTTCTCATCTTTTTGATTATCATTGTTATTTTGCCCTTGCTACCCTCCATGAGCCTCATACATATCGTGAGGCTAGCACTAATCCTCTTTGGCAGCAAGCTATGGCTGATGAACTTGATGCACTTCACAAGACTCATACTTGGGACATGACCACTTTGCCTCCTGGCAAGTCTGCAGTTGGTTGTAAATGGGTCTATAAGATCAAGACTCGGGCTGATGGATCCGTGGAACGTTACAAGGCTCGCTTGGTTGCTAGGGGATTCACTCAGGAATATGGCATTGATTATGAGGAGACTTTTGCTCCTGTTGCTCGTCTTACCTCAGTTCGATCTTTACTTGCTGTTGCTGCTGTTCGTCATTGGCCTCTGTTTCAGATGGATGTGAAAAATGCCTTCCTCAATGGTGATCTTCTCGAGGAAGTCTACATGCAGCCACCTCCTGGCTACCCTGATTCTCAGAATCAAGTTTGTCGCCTTCGCCGTGCTCTCTATGGCCTTAAGCAAGCTCCTCGGGCTTGGTTTGCTAAGTTCAGTTCTGTGGTTGCTCAGCAGGGTTTCACCCCTAGTTCATATGATTCAGCTCTCTTCATTCGTCATACATCTACTGGTATCACTCTCATTCTTCTTTATGTTGATGACATGATTATTACAGGTGATGACACTGCCGGCATCTGTGATCTACAGCAGTTCCTTAGTCAACAGTTTGAGATGAAAGATCTTGGCACTCTTAGCTACTTTCTCGGTCTTGAGGTCACCTCCTCTTCTGATGGTTACTATCTCTCTCAAGCCAAGTATGCTTCTGATCTTCTCTCTAAGGCCGGTCTCACTGATAGCAAGACTGTCTCCACTCCCCTAGAGCTTAATGTCAAGCTCAATACTACTGATGGTGAGCCTCTCTCTGATGCTACTTTATACCGACAGTTGGTGGGCAGTCTCATCTATCTTACTGTCACCCGTCCAGACCTTGCTTATGCTGTTCATCTGGTTAGTCAGTTCATGTCTGCTCCTCGCTCCACTCATTATGCTGCAGTTCTTCGTATTTTGAGGTACATCAAGGGGACACTCTTTCATGGTCTTCACTTCTCGGCACAGTCTTCTCTTGAGTTGCGCGCCTATGCTGATGCAGACTGGGCTGGAGATCCCACTGATCGTCGTTCTACCACAGGTTACTGCTTCTTACTGGGTTCCTCTCTTATCTCTTGGCGTAGCAAGAAACAGTCTGTTGTTGCTCGTTCCAGTACTGAAGCTGAGTACCGTGCTCTTGCCGATACCACCTCGGAACTCCTTTGGCTTCGTTGGCTCCTGACTGACATGGGTGCTCCCCAGACCACTAGTACTCCTATTCACTGCGACAATCGTAGTGCTATTCACATTGCCCATAATGATGTTTTTCATGAGCGCACCAAGCACATTGAGATCGATTGTCACTTCATTCGTCATCATCTTCAGCAGAGTGCTCTTCACTTACTATCTGTCTCCTCTGAGGACCAGCTTGCTGATGTCTTCACCAAGTCCCATCCACCGGGACGCTTACGCGATCTTGTGTCCAAACTCAAGATGGCTTCTTCGTCACCACCTTGTGTTTGAGGGGGGATGTTAGTATATATTATAGGCTTATTGTAGGCTTACTGGGCTTTAGGCCCAATCTACTTGTACTGCACATACTTGTACTGCACACATTACTCTGCCTATATAAAGGCAGTTCCATGTATTAACCTAATTGCTGAATATAATATACAGAGCTATTTTGCTCACTTTCAGTCTCTGTTTTCTCTTTCTCTTCTTATTCTCAACAATTATCTCACCAGTTAATTGAAAATTGAACCCATGTTATCATGTATGTTTTTTTTTTTTTAATGCCAAAAACAAAAGAAAAAAAATGGAAAAAATAAGAATGAGATTTTTGAAGGACCTTAATTTGCTTTTTGTTTTTATAGTAGAGAAGAAAGAGTGTTTTCTCAGTTATGCCAAGAAGTATTGGTGAAGGGGGTTTAGCCTATATATTTAAAGAAAATACAAGTGTATAGTATAAATGTAGTACTTTATCGCTCTCGTTGTGCACCAAATTAGAATCATATTACCATAATTATTATTTGATGTGCAGGAATGGACAAGAAATATTAATACATCACACTGTACAAGAAATATACATAAAAATAGTTTCCCTAATCATCTAATGAAGAAGATATTCAATGACAATAAAATTCGAAAACCAATACTACTTGAAGGCTCAGCAGACTCTTATGGGGATACCGAATTCCAAGATCCCCTTCTAGTGAGATCTGCTCTCGGAAGTGTTAAAAATAAAGGATTGGCTATCCCCCCAAAGCCTATGAAAAAGAGGGGTGCTAAGAGAATTGTCACTTCTGTTGATGCAAAAGCCCTTAAAGATGAAGGATGTTGGGGCCATATCAGCAGAGCAGAGCAGATGCAGATAAGCAAAGAGTCCATACTTGTCCAAAAATATTGAGATAATTTACAAATAGATCATGTGTAATAATATTTATTTCAATAAAATATCTTTGTATACCTTTTTATATGCGCAGGTGTTGACTCTTGATTTATAGCTATTTACATTTTAATTAACATAATTAGTGTTTTCATAAATTACCACTGCCTCAGTATTGTCATTAAAATGTTATCTTTGTAATTTTATTATTTTAAGTATTAAAAACACAAAAAGTAATACAATTGGTGAGAAATAATTATATAACAGTAACTTTTAACAATTAAAATAAAGAGTTATAAAATAATTTATAATCTTATTTCTCGGGTCAAATTTATTATACAATGTTTAAAACGTTAAAAAAAAATTACTTTTTTCATTGAACAGTCAAAATCATTGAACAGTCAAAATCAAAACTTATTTTTCTAATTAATGGTTGAGATAAAAATTAAGAAATGGTTTACCTCCAACCTTGAAAGAATTCTACTCTAATTCATTGCGTGACAAATAAATAGATTATCTACGTATACTTTAATCACATGACATTTTTAATAAATCATATAATTTTTAAACATTTACATGTGAATGGTCTATTTTCTTATCACATAGGTTGAAAGAGAATTTCAACTAATCGGGTTAAGGATAAACTCTATCTTAAAAAGTATTAGTATATAATTGTTTCTTACCAATTAGATAAGATCTCAATCCAAACTTTTTGCCTAATGAAATTAAATCCGGTTCATTTGATTCAGTTTCAACAATATTAAAAGAAGTGGTTGCAAAAAGTTTGGAATATTAACCCTTTACTGTTTCAGATATTTTGGTATATTAAATACTGAACAGGGACTTTGGTCATTGTTAATTTACTGTTAACGTTCAAAATATTAAGTTCGGCAGAGAGAAGGACTAAAGAAGTAGACGCGTGAACTTTTCTGAACTTTGTCCTTTTTCTTAAAAATTAGCAAAGAGTTATAATACTTTTTCTTCTTAACTTTGGCTTCTAATTTTTCACCGGCCTAACTGCACACCTATTACACCCATCATCATCTTTTCAGAAAAATCTCAGTATCTCACGTTATCTTCTTCTTCAGATATCCTTTTTATATTTCCAAAAATTGCTTTTTTAACCAAAAGTTAAAAAGATGTCTAATTGATCCATACATATACTATTTATATGTACGGAAAATATTTTTTTAACTAATATGTTATTTGATGTTTTAGTTTATATCAAAATTGATATTTTCGAATATAGCAATATCACTATTCATTACAAGGAAATAATATCTCTTATACTAAATTGATAAATTTTTATTAATTTTGTAGTTCTATTATATATTATATTTTATTATTTATCATTTACATAGTAATATTATAATTAGATTTACTTATTTGTAATGAGTCCAACAATGACCGATTTATCCCGTTAATATAAAACCCCCCTTTCTAACTATATATCTCTTTGAATATTACGTGATGTGATAGTCATGCAGTAAGAACCCCATATGACATTTGATTAGATAGCCAATTTCATTCGCATCCAACGATCCTTCCTTTTTCATCTCGTTCCCTTCCAATTGTTGTAGTTGTTGGGTTGTGGTATCAGTTATACCTGCGACTTCGGATTTTTTGACCCCTTGAGGCTGCACATCTTTTGAGAGTGAGAGAGACTCGAGGTCGAAATATAGAACTTGGTACCCATTAGAAAGAGTGAAAGAAAAAGCTACAGACACCATTAATAAATGATCCTCTCTATTTGTGTGAGTCGATTTCTCTCGCTTTTTCTCGATCGCCTCACTTAAAATAATTGCATGCAGTCCATTGCTACGTATTGGACAGACAGGATTGTGAGTTGTAAGCTGTGAGCTATGAACCTCTATATAACAGAGTGGCCTATGACTAGCAATATTCACCTCGAAAATATAATATCATATCAATATTCACCTCGAAAATATAATAATGACAATATCATATCAATATAACGAACAACATCTGGAACATCAAATCTTGCTCTTAACGTATCTTAAGTAATCAAGTAGTGCATTTATAGTGAGGTCAAAAATATCTTTAAGTAATGAAGCAGTGAGGAATTTGATCTTTCCTCATTTTCGGAGAAGAAAGAATGTGAGCCAGATGGTTGAATTGTAGCTGGTCTAGCAAGGCCAGCTGGAAGGCTGCTGATCATAAATGACATAAAATTAGTGAAGAAAAAGGAATTGAATATTTAAATTAAGAAAAAGAAAGAGAACACGGAGGCCCCTCGTGTTGGGTGTTGGTGAAAGTGAAATCATTGCCAAACCCATAAGCAATAATTGAGCCATTAGACTATTATATTACACACAATTATAAAAAAAAAAAAAAATACTACACACAATTACAAAAACAAAGAAAGCATAGAATAAACACTTTTTTAATTAATTACATAATAATAAAGAGGAATATTGAGCCAAACCTGAAACAAACATAGCGATGAAGAACAACGAGACTAAAGCAGCAACGAAGAGCTTGAACCTCGTCGGCGACAAGTAGTACTCTCTCATCCTTACGAGTTTGAATCGGTGAGTGAGTTTGATAACTCGGCCAAACACTGATAAAAACCCTGAAACAACAAGTGGTAGTAATAGTAAGTACAAAAGAAATGAATATATATCACATCAAATGAAATGAAGGACAGCCGTCGATCTGAAAAGGAGGGATAAGATTTGACCTGAGAAGTTAAAAGGAGAAACACTCACGGTCACGGGTGGAGGACTTAGGCTTTGATAAAAAGACTAGACAAAGACTTTACAGTAGAGTAGCCAAAACGACGGCGATTTGAAACGAAGCACTAGAATCACCATCAAAGCGAAGACAGCACTGAGAAGGTACAAAGAGAGGCAAACATGGCAGAGTGGATATGGTGCTCGAGGCAGAAATGACAAAATTTAATCAACAGACAACAGCTAGCGTTTACAGTTCCAACTCATTATGCGTGGACTGTCCTCCTTTACCACAAAAATATTCTCAAAGGCAAAGCCAGCACATGTTTTTGGAAGTCAATAAAAGAGGACAGTTTCTAGAGCGAAGTAGAAATTGACACCTTGCTATTTCTTGCTCAATTGACAGGTGGCCCCGTCGTTCGTGGTTTTTGGAAGGTGCTTGCAGCCTGTCTCCATCCCACATTCAATATTTTGTTAGTCAAGATTAGAACCATGACAGAAAGAATTTAATTTCGCAGAATATGTAGTTTATGAATCTGATTTGAAGAGGATATGTTGAACTTTCAAACACTTTATTAGCATTTGGTTTTGATTTTAGGCGGTGTTTTCATCGACTTTTTTCAATTTGGATTTGTTTAAAGCAAGAGAGAAAAAGAGTTTCAGAGTGGAGACAGAGCCAGCAAGCCAGGCCTCTCGATGTCTCATCCCTCCCTCTCGTTCTTTACATTATTTTAATAAAGTTTTTATTTTTATTTTTTTCATTATTTTAATAAAGTTTTTTTTTAGAATATGAAAGGGGACAGAATAGATTTTATAAGGTGAATTATACTCACTTGTTCTGAAACATAGTGAAACTTCTGGTATATTTATAATTGTTGATTAACCAATTCTGTTTGCAGAGTATCTTGTATGTATCAGTTGGGATTACATAATAAATGTATCTTATAGCAGTTATTTGAACAAGGAGCTGCTTCCTTGGCTTGGATAACTATGTCGTGTGCTACTAGAAGAGCCAGTCAAAATCAGAAACAGAATATCACGTCATTCTTCCAATTTTCATTGCTCACAATGACAATTTATAAATCATGGTCAATGCTGAAACCAACTTCTTCGAAAATTCCAGTTCCATTACCTCTCAGCTTTATCATCAAACAAAAAAACTACCATTGAGCTTTAAAATCCTCTATATCAAGAACCAACATAGCAATACCATCTTTCAATCTAAACATAAATTGAGATGCAGCAATGAAAGCAATTTAATAGTAGAGAAGGATGACGTTTTAAAAAATTTATGTGCAACTAAAAGTGCAAGAGGGTCTATAAATAGTAGAGTATAGCTAGCATCTTGCATCTTGTATGCACAAAACTCAAGCTGGGAACACACGAAGCAAACTGGAGGCACCATGCATATTAGCATTTGGAAACAAATGGCACCTCCAGTTCACGTCCTGCATAAGCCCAATTTGCAAGCCAAACCCAACAAGTAATTCCAAGTTCATGACCAATTCCAGTCACATCTACTTTAGCTAGGGAAATCAAACTAAAATAAATCTTAGGAAAATACTTTTGCCAAACTATATATTCCATGCAAATATAGAGATTTTTTTTTTTTTTTTTTTAATAAAAAATGTCAGTTTATAGTCTGTCAGCATCTTACATAAATACAATTTAACATAAAATCAAAATATCAATAGGCTGAGTTGATTGAAACAAGTTAGTTGACACATTTTGGAAAGTAGAAATATGTCATTGCCAAAAGTTCATTAATATGCAAAGTTCTGACTAGGGAAAGGTTAAAAATTTAGCATTAACTATTTCAGATAGGAACATGCTTGGTAATAAGATTGTAGGAATGTACAGCCATTAGCAACATCCACTGTTTGTGTAGCATAGATCCATTAGCATCACAAAAGATATTAATAGTAGTGAATATTGTGTCTATACAAAATAAACTGACAGTCTAGCATCGGATGTCAGCAAAAGCATATTAACCATTTAAAAGAGTCTTGAAACTTTAAAAAGATACTAACAGTTAATTTCAGAGCATCCTAGACTGAGTCTTTTAAAACTACAACATTTGGACATGAGAAGATAAAACCCACAAACTTATTAATGTATCCAAAAACTTTCCTTCCATTTAAAAGAGACTGATAATGCTTGACTACTGCTCAATCTACCCAACATCAGCCCTGAAAGAAACAATAATGCCAAAATAAAAGAGTAGTTATCTTTACAGTGATATTGTCAGCAAAGCAAAGTAGTTAGTCACCTTGGAAAATATACATATATATAACCATGCTTGTTTATAGAGAAAGAATACCATCACTCTCAAACTAACTGATGCAACTAACTCAAAATTAGATTAGATCTCCAGTGCAAGTAAAAATCAACACAAAATGGTGTAATTTATTGATTTACCTCTTTTCTTCTCTAGCTCCTATCCAACTCTATATCTTCTTTGAGTGGCTTATGTAGATGTCCACTTTTTGCCTAAGTTATGGCAGACTAAAAGCAGCCCACAGGGTCATCTGCAGTAAGCCCAGAGCAAGGTAAGTAACACGATTTGGGGAAAAGCCCAAAGCACAACAGCCCACGATGGGCCCAGGAGGCACTGTGTCATTGCAAGAGAGACCAGTCTGCTGTAAGGCCCAAAACTTATGGGGAGCAATCTGCCATAAGTCCCCAATAATGAGCCCAGCCCACGGAGAAGTCAGGGGGTAAAGGGTGATTTCAGAGGGAGCCCTACTGCTACATTCCTTAAAAAAGTAGAACACTCCAGAAGAATCAAAAAGGGGAAAGTCCTCTGAAACTGAAGAAAAGCGCTGCTCACCATTTCCTCAGACGGCAGACTCACACACACCGTTGCCAAGGCTTTTCTGCACAGCAGACGAGGGAAAGGAGCGCGGCAGACTAGAAGATGGGCAGCAGAATCACAAAAATGGAAAGAACACAACCAAAGACAAAAAGGGAAGCTGGAGGCCACATGAGGAAAGTAAATACAGACCGGCGTGTGATTCCTACTCCCTCTACACAGCAGACAACAGTCAAACAACGGCAGATTCATGAAAAAGGAAGGAGCTCAACAAGAAGACGAAAGATGCTTCCATGAGAACATAAATAAAGGTAATGCAGTCACCAAAGCCCAAACCTATGGTGACTGCCAGTAAGATTTCATTAAAAGGCTAAGGGGGATTTGGTTTGGAGGCAGGGGGGTTATTTCTCAAAAGGGTATTGAAGTCTGCGGCTCAAGTGTATCACACCCGTTGGGGGGTATGAGCACAAGTGACCAGCAAACCTCAAACACCCTAATGAAGACACGTGCAGACAAAGCTTTCACCATGGAGCCAATCTCTTTCACCAATTTGGTCTGCGGCAATATTTTATGTTATCAGAAAATATTGTCAGCTTGACCTCAATGAGGAAGCCCATTATCCAAAAGTTAGAGAGGTGGCCAAGTCAAAACAATGAACTCCATGGACCACCGCAGACCATTATAAAAGAAGGAAACACAGTCATGTCAAGGCAACCCTCTCAAGCCCAGAAACAGCCTTTAGCCTTCACCAAAAAAAAAAGCCAAAACCCAAGTCAAGAAACAAGAAGAAGAAAAAGATCAAGATTCATACCAAAAAACACCCTTTACAAAAACCCCAAAGAACATCTAATCAACCCCACTCCATGTCACGTGTTTTCAAGGAATAACCCTCCCCCATCACTCATCAAATCTTCCTGAGACTTTTCGGTTTATTAGAGTTCATATTCAGTTTATTAGAATTCATATTTTGATGTTGTTCTGCGGTACTCACGTTTGCTGTCTGCAGTAATTGTTCTTACAGAAAGGTGTCTGCGGTAGTCATTTTGTTAGTAAAAAGGCTTACACAGTAGATCCATACTCCTCCAGACAGAAGCTCAGCATAGTAGCAGATCAAGTGAAGCGCACCATCAGCCATCAGGCCAGCTCAAAGGCCTGGTTTGGAGTTTTGGGCTCAACAACCCATTAATATAAGCTCGGCCCATCCTCAACCAACCACAAGCCGACACATGGTACCTCTTGAAATTTGAGCATTTACAGCTTATAACACCAGTTCCAAGCCCTCCGAACCAAAACCCCCCTGGTGGGGGGGGGGGGGTGGAAGTTCAAGAAGTCTCCGAGAAGTCCAAAAGCCAAAAAAGGAAACAACTATAACAACTTTTTTTTTTTTTTTTGTTCATAAAAAACGACGTCGTTTTGGGTTGACATAGTTATTTTTCTATTCCTAGATGAAATGACATTAATTTGAAACCTTAATTATGTCTATTCCTAAGTGAAAACAGACATAATTAGCTTCCAACAGCCAGGCAATAGGAGCACTGGTAGCACAAGAAAATGACCATGGTGTTGAGCAGCCTGTGTATTACGTTAGTCGCGGACTAAAAGATACTGAAACACGGTATTCAGTGGCAGAAAGAGCATGTTTAGCCCTTGTATATGCTTCTCAGCGTCTGCGGCACTACTTCTTGGCTCACAAAATTCAGTTGATGACCAAGTCTCACCTAATTAGGAGTCTGCTGCAACGACCAGTTCTCTCAGGCAGACTTGCTCAATGGCTATTGCAGTTATCGTAGTATGAGATATCCACTGAAACTCCAACAGCAATTAAGAGTCAGGCTATCGCAGACTTATTGGCTCAATTCCCTAGGGAAGACGGCTCAGTAATTTCACAAGAGGTTCCTGGGGAAGTTGGGGGAGCACTGTTGGTCGGAATGGCAGACTCAATATGGACCTTGAACTTCGATGGCTCTTCCACAGCTGTGTCAAGCGGGGCCGGTGTTGTACTCACTAGGGAGGATGGTGAGACCATTGCTATGTCGTTTAAGCTGAATTTTCCTTGTTCCAACAATGCCTCAGAGTACGAAGCTTACATCACAGGGCTAGCCATAGCACACGAAATGGGGATAAAGCACTTAAGAGTGATTGGTGACTCAAATCTCATAATCTGCCAAGCTAAAGGGGAATTCTCATTAAAGGAACCTTCTCTGGCACCCTATCGTGCACTTGCCCAGAGGTTGGAGGGAAAGTTTTCCACTTTCGAAGTTACACATGCTTTGAGGAGCGAGAACCGTTATGCAGACGCATTGGCAGCTCTAGGATCGCAAGTAGCATTTGAAGGACCTACGGCAGACGTCACAATCAATAAAAGAAGCACCCCAATCACTGAGCTGCTGAGGGAAGAATACGAAGAAGGGGGCCCTGACAAAGAAGATTGGAGAGCCCCTCTGAAGAGCAAACTCATGTCTCCAAAGGACGTGGCAGACCTAAAAGCGCTGAAGGATTTTGTACTGATCTCTGGAGACCTCTACCGCAGACTACCTTGGGGAATTCTAGCAAGGTGTGTGAGCCACCAGAAAGGGACAAAGAAGCTACAGGAAGTTCATGAGAAGTCATGCGAGCTAGAAGGAGGGGTAAGCCTTTATCGCAGACTTCAGCGCTTGGGTTATTTTTGGCCAGAGATGAGCAAGGAAGCGGCAGACTTGCAGAGACGTTGCCCAACTTGCCAACATCAACATGAAAACGAACAGGTATGTGCTACCTTCCTTTCGAGTGATTGGCGAACTCCTTTCCTGGAATATTTCATAGAAGGTATCCTACCACGGATCGGTAAAGAAGCAGCCCGCATCAAAAAGTTATCCACTAGATATTTTGTGGAAAGCGGTATTCTATTCCGAAAGGGGTTCCATGGGGATCCTTTGAGGTGTCTAAGTCTGTCAGAATCTCAAACAGTGATGAAGGAGGCTCACTCAGGAGAATGTGGGGAGCATCAGGGAAAGAAGAGGTTGTATCAATTACTGTTAACGCTTTGCTACTATTGGCCAACAATGAAGAGAGATACGGCAGACTTCGTTGAAGCATGCCACACCTGCCAAATGCAAGCCAATCTGATCCATACACACCCCACCAATCTGCAGAATATGGCCACACCATGGCCTTTCCACACTTGGGGGCTGGACCTCATTGGTCCTATTAATCCACCATCCGGCGGATATATTTGGATATTGGCAGCCACGGAGTATTTTACAAAGTGGGTTGAAGCCATCCCACTTCGCAAGGCCACCGGAGCAGCCGTAGCCAACTTCATCCGGGAGCATATCATCACAAGATATTGTAATGCCCTTTGGTTTGAAGAATGCACCAAGTGAGTTTCAAAATATTATGAATGATATTTTTAATCCTTATACAAGTTTTTCAATCGTTTATATTGATGATGTTTTAATATTTTCAAATACCATCGAACAGCATTGGAAACACTTAGAAACTTTTATTAAGATTGTTCAATACAATGGATTAGTAGTTTCTCCTACAAAAATAAAGTTATTCCAAGATAAAATCAGGTTTTTAGGACATAATATTTATCAAGGGAAAATAACACCTATAGATAGAGCCATACAATTTGCTGACAAGTTTCCTGATGAAATAAAAGACAAGAATCAACTTCAAAGATTTTTAGGAAGCCTAAATTATGTCTCAGAATATTACCAAGACCTTAGAAAAATATGTCGTCCTCTTTTTCAAAGATTACAAAAAAATCCACCACCATGGACTGACATCCATACTCAAATTGTTAGACAAATTAAGAAGCATGTCAAGACTCTCCCTTGTCTAGGTCTCCCTTCTCCTGGTTCTTTCAAGATAGTAGAAACTGATGCCTCTGAACGGGGTTATGGAGGTATTCTCAAGCAAAAGATTTTAGGGTCAAGTCATGAGCAAATTGTCCGTTTTTATTCTGGTGTATGGAATGCTGCACAACAAAATTACAGCACAATCAAAAAAGAGATTTTATCAATAGTCTTATGTATTTCAAAATTTCAAGATGATCTTTTAAATCAAAAGTTTTTAGTTAGAGTTGATTGCAAAAGTGCAAAAGATGTTTTATTTAAAGATGTTGAAAATCTTGCTTCTAAACAAATATTTGCACGATGGCAAGCTATTTTAAGTATTTTTTATTTTAACATAGAATACATCAAAGGTGAATCAAATTTTATTCCTGATTTTTTAACTCGTGAATTTTTACAGGGAACATGTCTTCTCCATACCAAAATTACAAGTTAACAAGCCATTCAGATAAGTCTAAAATCCAAAATGCTTCAGATTATGCTAATAAGTCACCCCCAAAAACAAAAACAAGTACTCCTCCAAAGCCTCCAAGTCCAAAAACACAGACCTCCACAAATATTCCATTGTCCAATAAATTTACCCATTTAGCAGAATTTCCTCCTCTCCCCTCTCAACTACCTACTTATGCTCAAAAGCTTACTGCATCAAGCATCTTAAAACCACAATAAAAATCACATGAGTCCTCATCAAGCTCTCAAACCCAAACAAGTTCTTCATCACAAATTTCTCTGTCTCGAGCTTTTCCATCCCCTCACTCCGCAGATTCCCTTCAAATTATCAAGTCTCCTGAAGTTCATCTCTTTCAAGTAGTATCTCACATGTTTCCCCCAGGATGGAACTTCCAGCCAGAACATCCTCACAAGTCACAAACTTTTTATGAATTCATTTTAGTTGACACAAATTCTATTCTCCTTACACATTGTAAATGCTCATTTGATACTACAGGAATCCGAACTGCTTACTCAAAGTGTCTCATTAAACAAGTTATCAGTCCTTTCCAATGGAATGGTCATCCATGCAATACAAGATCATTTAGTAAAAAATTTACTCCTCAAGAATATAATTATTATGATTATCAAAATGCTTGGTATAATGCCATTTATTCTCAAAATGATAGGTTCCAGCACTCTTGGTTCTTCTATTTTGATAAATACCTAAATATTCAAAATCTTCCAGCTTGGTTTCTTCAATGGTGGGACCAATTTGGCCCAGAACCACCTATTTTACCTCCAGCAAGAATAGATTCAAGAACTCCAAAACAAATCGAAAGAGGTTATTCAAATGATCAAATTCACTTTCCTTTTTCTCTCCCCCAAATTTATGAAAATTTCCAATCTCCACAAGCCCTTTGCAAGTTTCCCAAATTGTTAGTTTTTTATACAAGATATAACCTTTCCTGGATTATGGGATGGGATTTTGCTTTTTCTTCTTCCTCCCCAAAATTCCTTATCAGACAAATTTATGTTAGATGGTGGGAAAAATTTATAGTTAATACAAGTGATTATCCAAAAATGATTTCTGATTGTAATCTCCTAGACCCCCAAACCAATACCCCATTTCTTCTTAGTCCATACAAATCAGACACACAAGCCAAATCCCCATTCAAGTCTCACAAATCCAAAAAAGAACTTAAAAAGCAACTTCAAGATGCCCTCTCTCAAATTTCTGATGATTCTGATGATGAAGAAGTCCGAGTAGCAATGGCAAAGAATCCACATTTATTTCAAGACTCCCAAGATCCGTATGAATTCTAGTTTAGCAAGATAAGTGTTCGTGTCAAGACAATGTAAAAGGAAATAAGCCAGTTTTAGACAAGCCAAGATTTCAAGATTCCCTACAAGATTCAATTTATTCAACGCAAGCAATTCTCAAGTCTCAAGAAGTTCCTGATAGACAAGTGCAAATTATTGGTGACAAATGCAAAGGCAAAAGCAAGTTGATAAGGAAAAGCTGCCAAGATGAAAGTTAATAAGGCGACAAGTGCAAAAATTTTATGCAAGACCAGAGTCTCCCAAGAATTTTCAAAATGACAAGTTAGCCAAGATTCTCTTCAGTACAAAGACAAAAGCAAGTTCACTCTCAAGTTTTCAAGATATTCCTGACAAAGTTTTTCTTTTGACCCCTTTTGACAAGTCCAAAGCTTAAAGACAAATTTACTTTCGGCGCGTGCAAGTTCAGTCAAATTCACTGTCAGATAAGTTCAAAGAAAGGTACCAGACAAGATAATCGACAAGCTTAAAGTGACAAGATTCCTGACAAAGCAAGACTACTTTCGGCAAGAAAATCCGTCAGACTCCAAATTCAAGATTTCACTTTCAAGTTACTAAGACCACTGTTCAAATACTCCAGCTAAATTATTTAAGTTACTGTTTATTTTACTCTTCCAAGCTCTATTTAAGCTATCCTTTTGGCTTGTAAAAGGCACGCCTTAATTTCTCTACTCAAAATACAGTCCCTTTAGTTTTAGCCAACACAAAGCAAATCCTTTGTAAACACTTTCCTTCCCTTTCAGCAAACAAAACCTTCTCTTGTATTTCCCAAGTTATCTCAAAGTCATCTGTAAGTTTGTTTTCAAAGTTTATCAAATATATTTCAGCTGTTTAAATCATTGCTCCTTTTCAAGATTTTATTATTGTTACTGTAATTTTATTTGCAGCATATCTATTCCATACTGCCTTTACTCTGTCCATTTCTAGTAATTTCATCTTTATCATACTGTTAATCTGTGCCTGGGTCTCATTATGGTATCAGAGTATTAACTAGTATCATATGTCTCATGTTAACTTCTTCCCAACATAAACTGTGCATCTATTAATGCTATCATATCTATCATCTCTTTTTTCAAAAAATATCTCATCATCTCTTTTTCATAGGCTATCCCCCCAAAGCCATTTCCATCTAGATTAACCACACGTCCAACGAATTTGGTAATATAAAATTTTGATAAAAAAAAATAATCTCATGCACAATCCATTATCATCTTACCAATTAATTGAAAATTGAACCCATGACCTGATACTTTATATAAATATTCTAGTCATTGGGATTTGAAAAAAAAAAAAAAAAAATCAAAATATCATACCTCAAAATTAAAAAAATAAGAGAAAAAAAAATTGAAAAAATCAAGTACTAAAGAGCTTGTCATGCACTTATTGCATTCAATGTAACGGACAAGTAATTAAACTTTCTTTTTCAATTTGATGCAAGGTACACCGCAGCAGAGTTTTTGAAAGAAGATCAAATCATGCCAGCTGATAATTACC
>BKZX01019562.1:0-10408 GCA_014362285.1 Fagus crenata
GTTTCTGTCTTTCTTTGACCTTCACAAGTTGCTCAACGGCAGTCTCTGAATCTGAACTCTTTTTATGGCAATGAAGGAAAAAAGTAGATAAATCTTAGTGTTAAAGGATTTTTAATCAGATAATTGAACTTGAATTGATCTTATGAATAACATAAAAAAATTGATCTTATGAATCACTAATGCGCATTGAATCTTAGTTGAAAAACATTTCATGTGTAATGTATAGGTCAGATTTTGTGGTGAGAATTTTCCAAGTAACTGTCACTTTTTGTCTACATTCCTTGCCTTTTCAATTTGTAGTTGTGTTTTGGGCTTCACACTTTGAACTATAACTTTTCGATACTGAGTACTTTTTTGGGGGGGTAATGCTTTCCAAATTTTGACTATCTCTATTGCTCTATCTCTGTGATCTAATGGTAGCACATGTTTCTTTTTATTATCCATTCATTGTTTTGTATTGGTCTTTGATGTAGGTTTATGGTTTTAAGTTTGACTCTTACACACATTGCATCATGTCTTAGAAATGAATGGAGCACCCTATATCAATTTGGTCTTCCAGATTCTAATATACAAATCTGATGTTTTTTGCAGAAACAATTAAGTGGATTTTCCTCCATGGTTACCTTCTTTGTCCAATCATGACTTGGAATATATATATTTTTGATAAGTAATTGAAGAAATTTATTAAAGAGAAAAAAAGACTGTGCTCCCCATATTCATAGGAAGTGTACTAGGGTAGCTCTAAACATCATCTAAAGTTACACATATCTAGAAATTTCCCCAAATTAGAAAATGAGTGACCACTCAAATAAGCCATCCAATCATACATAGAGCATAAAAATCAGTTTTAAATCTAAGGCGAATGTTCAATCCCTTCTTCTTTTTTGATGAATGAATGTTCAATCCCTTCAAAAGTACGTTCGTTGCGTTTTCTCCAAATAGTCCACATGATGCATGATGGAATCGCTGCCCCCGTAAGTCAGCACTACAATGTCTTGCAACTCTCTCTTTCCAACAAGCCAGCAAAACCAAAACCCTTTTAGGCATAACCCAATGGAGTCCAAACAGCCAAAACAGCAATGACCATAGATTATATGCAAAATCACAATGAAGGAGTAAGTGATCTTTGGACTCCCAACTTTTCTTGCACATGCAACACAACTCTACAACACAAATATTTCTCTTTTGAAGATTATCCATTGTGAGAATCTTCCTTTTAGCAGTTGTCCACGTGAAGAAAGCAACTTTTGTAGTAACATTTACCCTCCAAATACTTTTCCATGGAAAGAAATGGGGATCTTGATTAGAAAGAACCGGCATCATCACATAGACCCATCATTGTCAAAGAGTTCTGGAGGTTTTGCTTTTCTTTTCTTTTTTTAATTGTATGGGTTTTATGTTAGTTTTGATCTTTGTTAGTTTGGCTACTGAGAAACTGAAAAAGTTTGGATCTTTTTATTTATTGCAGAAATAAGGAAAAAAAAAAAACCCATCAAAATTAAAATCTCATTTTTGGAATTGATACTGCTATGTGAATAAGAACTGATACTACTACTTGAATCTACGTTCTATGAACACTTCGTTATATTTGTTTGATAGATCGCTTACATCTTTGTTGCAAAGATTTATTTTCCTGATGTGATGCTTTGTGTCAAAAATTAGATTAGCAATTAGCATCAAACATGACTGGCCATGCACATATTTACTTGAAATTCTATTCCTTTTTTATTATTGATGTGATATGGTTTATATTGTGGTTGTGCACATATTTACTTGGAATTCGAGGTCTATTTGGTTAGTTTCAAAACTAAACAATTTGGGTAGGGGGTTTCTTAAATATGATTATGGTTTTAGGTGAGACTGTGTTTAGGTAGTTCGGTTGAAATTGGAGTCCATATCACTTTGGACTTATATCTAGCTCCCAACAGTAAGCCCATATATTCCATAGGCAGAGTAGATATCTTGTAATTGAGAATGTCAGCCAAATCTTCCACCTCTAAAGCCTCTCCCATAGGAACCATCTCAAACTTGTCTTGTCTAAATTGATTTTTAGGCAAATACGAGATGTGATATCATCAACTCATTTTTCCTTCTAGGATATATTTTACTCTTTTTTGCACATTGCGCAAATTAGCAACTAGTTATAATTTAATCCAAGAAACATTTTCCAATAAAACATATGTTTTGGTATCTCATGTATGATATACATATCCTTCATCACAAAGCATGTTGGTCCTAGTCCCACACGACTGTGGGATCCATACACGATAGAAAAAATGATGTATATATTTGATCCATGAGATAAATATTGGTCCATCAAAGCCTAGATTTATGCTAGAGTATTGATTGTCATAACTATGATTTGAAGCTTTGGAACATTGGAATGCATGTTTACCATTATTCATAAAGTTCAAAAAGTATAAAGATAAAACAACCTTTCATGGCAGAGTGTATTCATGTAAGGTATCAGAAGAGGATCAATTATAGATATAACTTGTCCAAGTAAGCAAAAGAGTGTGTAATTGTTAACTAACAAATCACCACAACATACACTAAGGCTCTGTTTGTTTCGCTGTAAATTATTTTCCATCGTAAAATGTTTGTAAATGTAAATGATTTCAAGGGAAATAATTTTTTTTCTTGTGTTTGGTTGCATTTTGGAAAATAGTCTGAAAAATATTTTACAGTGTTTAGAACAATGTAAAATGAAAAGAAAAAAAATTCTAAAACCCACTGTAAATAGCAATCCCACCACCGCAATCCATTGCAAACCACCATAAAAAAACCCACAAACCCACCATCACCAATCCCTACTCTTCTCCTCACACCTCTCATTCTCTTCCTCTTCCTCTTCCTCTTCCATCGTCCGATCCACACTCGTGCTCTTCTCTGACAAATCCTCCACCACGTAAGAGCACAATCCCACCACCTTCTCCTCTCCATCTCCACCGTCTGATCCCTCCCACGCCCCTTTCGACCCCACAGCCATCCAAAGCCATGATCTCAACAAAATTCCCGGTGAAATCTCGATCGCGATCTCGATCGTGAAATCTCCATCTCCACCGTCTGATGTTTCCCACTCCCCTCTCGGCCCCACCGCCATCCAAAGCCACGATCTCAACACAATCCCCGGTGAAATCTCGACCGCGATCTCAACCGTCTCCATCTCCACCGTCCGTGATGTCGTCCGCCGTAACCGAATCGGACGATCGGACCGACCTCGTTAAATGCCTCGTCGGGTCCAGATCTGGGGCGGGAGAGAGAGAAAGCTGAGAAAGAGGGCAGAGAAAGAGTAGAGAATGAGCAGAACGCGTCACGAGTTTAGGAAAATGGTTTACGGAAATTTTTTTTGTAAACCGTTTTCCTAAATTTTGTTAAGGTTTTTACAGTCAATAGAAAACGTTTTCATGTTGACTTTGATTTTACAGCGAAACAAACGTCCGAAAATGATGAAAACATTTTACGGAAAACGTTTTACGTCGAAACAAACGGAGCCTAATAAGAAACAGAAAAATCCACTATCCCTCATTACTACAAGTGTCTATAGAAAGCTCCATCAAAAAAAGAAAAAAGAAAAAGTGTCTATAGAAAGAGTTTGGGATACAAAAATCACTCAGCAACTGACAGACTTCGTTCTATGGCAAATAGAGCACAAGAAACAAATTGAGACACCTGACTTGACCCCAACTAATCCCTCACCACCAATTGAGAAACCTGACTTGACTCCGTTCTATGGCAAATAGATTGTTACTATATCAAGCAAAACCCAATTCCAATTTACTAATTCATACAAAAGCTTGCAAAACAATCACTGATTGAGTATAGTCACCCACAGACAATCCCTCCGTGCATATATGAATACATCACTCCATTTACAAGCATGTGACATTAAAAAATTAGGGAAGATAAACATTCCAAGATTGTGTACCAAAGTCTTAATGACTATATATACACGGACAAAAAAATATGTTTATAAGCTACTTTCAAGCAATATTTATTACAATACTAATTAATAAATAAACATTCCAAGATTGTGTGCCAAAGTCTTAATGACTATATATACACCCACAGACAATCCCTCCGTGCATATTTATTACAATACTAATTATTAATTTGTTTTCATCTCAATATATTTATAAGCTACTTTCAAGCAAGAGCTCATTGGCAGTATTTTTATGTTTTGAAATTGTTCAAAAAAGAAATCTGGAATCACCACCACCACTACCACTAAAACTGTACTTGTTGGGTATAAAGCATATCTTAATTTACTTTTGTAATGATTTTGTAAACAAGAACAACAAATAGAGAATAAACAATTGAATATATAAATAAACAAAATCGTTAAATGAACTCACAGATTGGATGAATGCATAATGAATGATCAAGTCTAGCTTTTGACGCTATCTCTTTAAAATAGATTTCGCCCCTCACGGGTGAATGATCAACTGCATGTAGAAGAAACACAAGCAATCTTCGTATCCAATGAAGATAACTAGGAAATAACTAACTCAAAAAAGCCATTTTAAATGAATGAGTGGACATCCTATTTATAGATAGAGTCACACCTATTCCAGAAAGGTGTAAGATGATCAATTATAACTATTCAAGAAAAGACATAACTCTTTATGAGAATAAATAAATAATAATAAATAAATTGGATGGACTGGGCCTAATTCATATGTACTCGCTTGGCCCACTTTCAGGATGCAATTTCTCATTTACTCTTAACCAATTTGCAACAACCAGATATCTAGCTACCACTAAAAATGTACTAATATATAAAACCAAATATGGATATCCATAAGATAGTTTCTATCATAAGACTAAAAAGAAAAGTTTAGCATCTAGATGTGCACATTCCAAGTTGTGTACCAATTGCATGAGCGTAGTTTGCCTGGTAATAGAATACATAGAAAGAAAGAGTAAAGAAACTGAGTAAACATATACTTAAAATAAAGATTCCATTTAGACCATACAACTACAGACTACTCAAATGAAAATAACAAAATTCAAAAGATAACCTGACGATGATCCAAGGGTTCTACCACCAAATTGATAAAATCCATATTTAAAAATATTATAATTGAACCAATAATGATTAGAAGCTAAAGTACATGATCACTAAGGACAATATAGGGCCTCTTTAACTGCTTTTGAGCTTCCCACATCCTCTCCACAGATCGTGATGGTCCATCAGAATTTATCATTTGCTTCAACTTCAATTCTGTCTGGATTCGCTTCCTGCGTTTTTCTTGCTTCTTTTTGCCAGGACGCTTCCCATGAAACCTATATGAAAGCTCACGAAAGGCTTCCTTTGGAGTCATCTGGTTAAAACAAACATGTATATAAGTCAAAGAATGCACTCATATAACACCAAACAAAAAAGAAAATAGAAAATACATAATGTAGCAATGAAGCACTTACAATTCGCCCAAATTCATCTAACCCATCAATGCGAATTGATCCATCATCATCAACACCCACAAATTTGATCTTTTTCTTGTCCGTGTTTCTGCCACCCAATTCGATGCTTTCTTTAAGTGTTCCTCACCCTTGAAGATGCTTCAGGGTACCATATAGCCCTTTCCCAATTGGAACTTCACGGATAGTATGTTCCATCGCCTCATCACCATGCCTGACTCTAGGGTTGGACCCCATCGGCACCACATCATCAAGGTCCATCAAAACCTTGGACTTGCCACGACCGTCATCGTCGAGGGTGTTCATGGTATACGATGTGCAGATGGGTTCCAATAGTTCTTATTTATACGACTCTAATCTAGTTCTAGACTTCTAGTGAGAGCACGATTACTTCTCCTATAAATATAGGTTTGAGTTTTACAATATGATTGAGCCCAATGGGCTCCAATAGGCCACTTAAGCCATTGCTTAAGACTTCTATTCAATTCTCAAAAAAAAGAAAAGAAAAAGACTTCTATTCAAAAAGGCCTAAAATTTTAGTTTAATAATTAATTTTATTGAAAATAATAATTAAAAAAAATTCATAAATGGACTATTAGTTCTTTTTCCCACCACTATAAGGCCTACAAAATTGTGGTCCAATATAAATCCAATCCAATTAAAATTTTAAAATATTTCAAAAAATAAATAAAGTGTGTTGAATAATCATCATTAATGATTAATTTTTCATAAAAAGTTATAATTTTTATAAACAAAACTCTCACATGGTATGCTCTACACTTTAAAATTTATTTTAATCTTGAAGTATGTAGCAAAAGATTTTTTTTTTGGTTAAATGTTTTTTAATTATAATTTTTTTATTAAAATGATCAATTTAATATGAAAAACTTAAGGCTTTGTTTGGTTGGAGAATGAAAAAGTGAAAGGATAGAAAATGTTGGGAGGATAGAAAAAATCATGTGTGTTTGGTTAGGGGGTGGAAAGTGGACGAATAGAAAATGAATACATTTACTATTATGTCCATATTACAAAAAGAAAGAAAGAAAATGATATAAATGTACTTTTATCCACAAGGTAAGGGTTTAATTTGTGGGTGGGTAAGGTATCTGTGTGAGTCAAAAGTCTCATGTCGCTCATAGGAGTGCCTCGTATTGGGTTCATAAGGGAGAATGTTGCTCTAATTGGTATGAGACATATATATAAACGACAGTTTTAAATCCTAGTTTCAAAGTTTAAAACTTGGTAAATTGGAAAGTATTACAATTGGTTGGTGTTTGGTTTTGAAATCTCTAACTTCTTTTACCTTATGTTATTATTCATCAAATGTGTTTGAAATCAATTTGTATTTGAAGTTGGTTCAAAAAAAAAAAAAAATTGTATTTGAAGTTAGTTCACCAGTTAGTGATGGCAATTGTTTAGGCTCAAAGAGAACTGGCACTGACACAAGAAAGATGTTCTTGTGCTTTGTTCTAGCTGGCCTAGGAACTCATTCAATCTAACGGTTTTAAATTTTCAGTCCCTTGAATGCTAACAATTTGGCATGCTTTTGAAACAGGGAATATATGGATATCCAATTGAGATCCAAGCCTTCTTTTATTTTGCACTAAGATGTGCAGGGCAAATGCTGAAACCAGAGCGGGATGGCAAGGAATTGATTGAGCGAATTGATAAGCGGATCACAACTCTCAGCTTTCATGTACAGGAGTACTTCTGGCTCGACTTTACACAGTTAAATAAAGTCTACCGTTACAAAACTGAGGAGTACTCCCAGACTGCTGTCAACAAATTTAATGTCATGCCGGAGTCTATCCCTGATTGGGTGTTTGATTTTATGCCGTTGCGAGGAGGGTATTTGATTGGCAATGTCAGCCCAGCTCACATGGACTTCCGGTGGTTCTTGGTTGGGAATTGCATCTCCATATTGAGCTGTATAGCCACAAGTGCACAGGCTACAGCAATAATGGATCTTGTTGAGGAGCGCTGGGAGGACTTGGTTGGGGAGATGCCTTTGAAGATTGTTTATCCAGCATTGGAGGGACATGAGTGGAGGACTGTCACTGGTTTTGATCCAAAGAACACACGGTGGAGTTACCATAATGGTGGCTCTTGGCCAGGTGAATATCATGAACACAAAGCTCAGAATGAAAAATAATGTTTCAGATTTTCCTACTCTTTGGAACTTTTCTATATCTTAGATTTTGGTTTGTAGTATTTCTAGTAAATAAGCAATAAGCATCATGAATGGGTTTTTATATAATCAACCACTCATAATAATCTTCATTGAGTGTTCTGCTAGCCCTATGATCTTCTAATTGATAGCCAATGGTTGTGACTTGTAACAACATTTGATATGTCAGGCCTTTTGCATTTAACTTCTGAACACTTTGGGGGCAGTGTTCCTTGTTGTGTAGGCCCATTGAAAACAATGCATAAATTTTGAATCATCAGCTAGGAAATGAACATGCACTTTGATAGATGAGAAATATCTGTTCATATTGTGTATCAAGTTTTGTGCTGATTTGGTGATCTGTGATGTTTTTGTAGCTCTGCTGTGGCTACTTACAGCAGCATGTATCAAGTCTGGAAGGCCTCAAATTGTAAAGCGGGCAATTGAACTGGTAGAGCAACGCCTTTCCAAGGATGGCTGGCCTGAGTATTATGATGGTAAGACTGGACGCTACATTGGAAAGCAAGCCAGGAAGTACCAGACATGGAGCATTTCTGGATACCTGGTTGCTAAATTGATGATTGAGAACCCTTCGAATCTCCTTATGATGTCTCTTGAAGAAGACAAGAAGATAGCCAATCCAAGGCTTACCCACTCTACTTCATTTTAAGAGGTTCCACCATATATAGAGTTTGAATTGCAATAACAGGTATACGGTTATCCCAGATGTATTGCTTTAGTCATAGGTGGATAGCATCTCTTTTTTTTGATTTGACGATAGCAATCTACACTACACACACGCACACACTATTTGGGGAGGGCAGAGGGGATTCGAACCTCTGCCAAATGGGAGGAAATTTTCCCTTGCACCACTAGGCCAAATGCCTAGTGGGCAGGTGGATAGCATCTCAGTAGCGCCATTAATTGCCTTTTATATTTTGTGAATGGTGGCTGAAACTGTCCAGTTGTTGAAATTGATAAACAGTTGTGTTGATTAGTTTACATAACTTGTGGGATGATCTCAAAGTTTCATGCAGTGTTAGGGTTACTTTTACATCATTGGTTCTAGACTAGATCTTTTCTGACATATTTTTTTTATAATTTTTAGAATATAACTAAAAATCAAAATGATATACTTTATTTAAATCTATACTATAATGTAAACCGAAACTTTTTTGACTTTTTGTTGACTTTCTAAAATGGTCTAGGTACCAATATTACTGCGACACATACACCACCACCCAACCAAAACATACCCCGCATAAAGTTATCACCTAAGAAGCACGGGTACATTTTTGGATATAGGTACCGATATTGATACAATACGACAGTACGAGAAAATTAAGGTACGAGTACGGTGAGGTATATTTATTAAATATATTTTTTATAAATTTTATGCATAAATTTTTCATATAATTTTAAATATATGTGAATAAGAGTAATTATGGATAATAAAGTACATTCATTGCCATTAAATGGTCTTTAGAGTACAAACCAAGATCCAAAAGAGTAAATGAAAAAAGTGTTCAACATTGAAATCAAAATAAAATCTATAGTAAGTTAAAAGCTGAAGCTGAGAGAAAGCTTTTGGGCTCCTCCAAAGCCTGCCACATCAGATTTCCTCTTCCCACATCCCTCACCCAATTTTCATCCCTTTCTCTCTCCAATACACATTTCTTTTTTACTTTTTTCCCATTTCCCTGTTTTTTTTTCCTCTCTCTCTTGCGCCTTCTCATCTACCACCACCTATTTGTTTTTTCTGGGTTTATTTACTCTTTCCCATTAAAGCCTACATTTCTCTTTTATTTTCTCCCTTTCTCCTCTTTTCTCTCTCTCTCTCTCAACTCCTCATCTACCTCCAACCGTACGCTTTCTCTTCCGGCTCTTCCTCTCCTCATTTAATCATCAGTTACATGCCCTTCAATTGCCTCCCATTGCAACCAATTAGAGTTATATATATAGTTGTCTTTGCACCTCAATACAAATCACCAAAGGAGGGCCAAGAATAGCTCATCTGTTTCCCTCTGGGGTGAGTCTATCTTTTTCTTATTTCCGATCTTCAATAGGTTTATTGTTGTTTGTGTCTAATCTGCCTTTGTTGGGTTGCTGAAGATATGAATATTTTGGGGTTCTAGGTGTCTAGGGATTGGTTTACTATGCAACTTCTACAAATGTTTTACAATTTTTAATCCGTGTTTTATCATGTGCATTGGAATTGTTTATGGAGTATAATTTTCTTTTGTAATAGCTTCTTGGGGCTTTCATTAGATCATTGATTTGTACCCACATAAATTACAATTATTTATAACTCTTTTGTTTTGCTTTAAATTTCATTTCCTAGTCTATTTCTGTTTAAGTTGTAAAAGAAAAGTTTGAATTTTTGTAGATTTCACTGGAAGCCATGTCTTTCAATAAGTCTTGCGGTAGATAGGACTTGGACCTGGACATTTCTATGTTCATTGATTGATTAATTGGTGAAAGTCTATTGACCTCTCTCTCTCTATTCTTTTCTTTGCTCTTCTGAATTAGCAAGCGGCATATATATTGACAGGCCATTATAATACTAATACTAATACAAGTCGAACCCCTTAAAGACTCTAGGTAGAATCCTTTATTTGACTCATGAAAATTTGGGCTATTTAAGTTTTCTATGTTGTGTTTTAGCTCTGCTTGAAGCTGCAGGAAAGATTAATTTCAAAGATATCTAAGGCTTTGCATCCGTGAGGTATAATTTTTTCTTCTCTCCATGGAATCTAAACATTTTTTTTTTTTTTATATTGGTTCTTCTTACATGTTTATGGCATAGGTTCTTATGCTTTT
>BKZX01019589.1:0-13754 GCA_014362285.1 Fagus crenata
AAATGTGATTCTTCCTTGGAAATGTCTCCCTTCAGCGCCTCGAGCACTGCGCCAAGAGAGAAGGGAAAAATGATGCTTGAAGGCCATTCTCCCTCTTATTTTCAAATTATTTCAGAATTCCTTTGTGCGACAGACTGGAATTTGATGACCAGGTGGGCTGGGCTTTCCTCTCTTCTTTTGGACTTTGGGCTCGGTGGATGGCTTTTGGGCCATTTTTCCTCATGTTTCGTCTACCGTGGATCACTAGTGTTGTTGGGTTTTGGACCCCTGGTGGATCACTGAGGTGTTGGATTTGATCCACCGTAGACTAAAAAAATGGGCCTCTACATTTAGCCCCCCGAGCCCGGATCACACGTGATGTGTGGTTCGGGTGAGTAGTCCGTGGAATGCGTGTGCACTCATGCACGTTGTAGTATTTCTTTTCCCACTCTTTTTCTTTTGTACGTGGGTTCCTCATTTCATGGGATTGTGGCAGATGGGGAATGTCAGTTGCTAGCACTGATATTCTCTTTAACTTCCTCTCTCCCTAGCATTCCTCATCATGGCCATCATTAAATCCATTTAGGATTTCGGAAATGACAGCCTCAACCACCAGCCACCTGAGCATTTATTGTTGCTTTGTTTTATAACACTTTGGGTTTTCAAGAGAAAAGAGAAAGAGGGTTTTAGGAAAAAGAGCAAGAGTCTCTCCCCCCGTTCTCCTTCTTCTCCCCGTTCTCTGTGTTGTAAAAAAAATTGTCAGCTTTTTTGCCGTAATCAATGGCTTCTTCCTCCACGGCACCGGTGGGTCCTCCCCTTCAACCAGGTTCAGGCGAAGAGTTGGAGGCTCCCCCGTTGGTACCAGCGGCGTCCACCGAGGCAATGGTGGACGCTCCAATGGCTCCTCCGCCCATTCCAGGCGAATCCGTGCCGGCAGCTCCCTCCTCCGTCTTCGGCGAGGCCGAGGATCTACGGGAAGGGTTTGCTGCCCCTTTGATTGACCCGTGGTACACGAGTTACCCTTTGTTTCCTCCCAAGTCTGTGGATTTTTCTTAACTCATGGAGGATTGGGATTGGACGGTGTTAGGGCTGGAACCCACGGTGGATCAAGTTTGGGTCCCAAATCTTGATGAAATTTCTGAACTTTTGATTCAAAAGGGAGACCTCCAGGCAACTCCCATCAATTTCGATTTCCTCTGTGCTGCCTCCAAGGATTGGTCTCACTGGGTGGACCGTGAAATCCTTGATTCTGATTTTTGGGATAATCTGGTGGACGCTGAAGTCCATTGGTCCATTTTGATCTCTAGAAGCTGCAATATGTTCAGAGATACGGAGTCACTGTGTGAGCTGTTGAGGAGGTGGTGCCCTTCAACGCACACCTTCTTTTTCTCTTGGGGAGAGCTCACACCCACTCTGAAGGATCTGGCTAACCATTGGATGCTCCCCATCCTTGGTGAGCATTCTTTGTCAAATATCAAGCTGTTTGCGGCGGAGGAGGAGACTGCAGCTGTTCTGAAGAAACAGTCATCCACCAAACTGAGTGGTTGGCCTTCATCCTTCATCAACCACAAGGATGCTTCAGTCCGTCGTGTTGCCTTCATATTATATTGGCTATGTAAGTGCACCTTTGGCAATTTCCCTTGTTACTCAGTGAATACTGTTTTTATTTCGTTGGCTATTAGAATATCTGTGGGACATTGTTTTCCTCTCGCACCTTTATTCTTGGGTCACTTATACTCGTAATTGAATTTGCTCCATGATTGCGAGATTGCGGGTGACTCTTGTTATATCTTGTCTGCTGCTTTCAATACTTCAGTATTGCAAACGTTCTTTTGGGAACATTCGATTAGTTATATTTTTGCTGCAAAAGATAAGTCTGCCGCTTGGGGTAGATTTTCTGATCTGCCACAGAAGTTCTTAAACCATTTTCCAAGCTTTAGGGATAACTTACCCTTGGTCTATCGCTGGGTGGGTCTAAAGACCCGTGATCACGATCTGGTGGACGCTCTGGACCATGAGGAGAATGTGTTGTTCAGACCATATGGGGATGACCACCCCGGTTTTACTTGCGCCCCCATTTTCAGAAAATTTTACCAGCCGTCTCCTTTGATTCGTGATTTAAAAGTCGATGATTATCGGAGTTTATCGTACCTGTCCACCGTGAACCTGGGTTTTCTACCAATCATGTCTGCCACAGGGGTTTCCTTCATCCCCTACTGTCCACAGCGGGTACAAAGGCAGTTCGGGCTTGATCAAGGCATACCCATTGGTCCACAAGAGACTACAAGTTGTGTTGCTGATTTAACAGCCTTCCTCAAGAGTCGTGCATTTGCTCGTTGGGGAGGTGAGACTACCCGTGTATTGATTCCTGGTGGACACAGGCTTGGCTTCAACACTCCGTCCATGGGAGCTTATTGGCAACGGTTTACTCAGTCCATGGTGGACTTTGTGATTGCTGGCAGGAGTGACAAAACTCCTATGTCAGTCCACCGCAAGCCCTTGGTTTCAAATCCTTATCTCACTCCGCCTTCCCAATCTGCCATATCCTATGCCAATAGCCAGAAATTTGGGTTTGCTGAGTGGGATAGTGTCAGAGGAGGTTGGATTGCCTATACCATTCATCTGCCAGATGGCTGGAGGAGTTCTGTTAATGTCGTGGAGGATCGGCTTATAATGCTCTCGAAGCGTGGTAAGGGGAGCAAGAGGGATGCCCCCGCGGACCCAGCCTTTGAGAAAACACCCAAGAAGCCAGCTCCTAGTGTTTCTTCTTCCAAGAAAGCTCTTTCCAAAAAGGCAAAGGCTATGAAGCAAGGTAAGTCTCCACTCTTAGTTCTGTCTGCTGCAGAGGAGTCCACCACGGCTCCTGTGCAAGGATCAACCAAGTCTGCCGTTGCTCCTCCCAAAAGAAAGACAAGGGCTGGGAAGGAAAGTAAATCCACCCCCTCGGTGCCATCTACTACAGAGGAGTCCACCACGGCTTCCTTGGAAGAACCCATTGAGTCCACTGGGGGTCCTTCTAAAAGGACAAAAGCTGGAAAGAAGAGTAAGTCCACTGCCTCGGTACCTCTTGCTGCAAAGGAGTCCATCGCGGCTCCTGTGAAAGAATCTGTTGAGTCTACTGTTGCTCCTTCAAAGCCCAAGAGTGCAAGTCCTCTTAAGCAGACAGTCAAGAAGAGTGCTGCCTCTCGTCCACCGAGGGGTCAAAAGAAGGCTAGTGTTTCTTCATCTACGGATGAGGAAGAACTGTCTGCGGTGTCAACTCCCTCGCCTCCTAAGAAGAAAAAGTTTACTGCTCCCTTGTTTCCTCTTGGTGCAGCTGGTCGTACGAGGAGCAAGAGTGGTCCCAAGGTGAGTCTTTTGTTGCTCTTCTTTCTCTTCTTTAGGCTTCATTTCATCTTTTCCTTGTGTTTTCTCATATTTTAGTCTGTGGCAGGTGGCACGCGGTTCCGGTGGACCTGGTGGTGATATGGTTGTTGTAGAGGTCATCTCCTCTTCTTTTCTTTGTATTTTCCCTGAAGTTGTATTCATGTTTTTTGACATTATTACTTGTTTCTTCTCCAGGATTTAGATGTAGCTGAGGATGATGTTGTTTCAAGTCCCCCGGAGGAGGATGCTCCAAGGGCCGCTGCCGTGGATCAAACAGAAGATTTAGGAAAGAGTGCAGCAGATAGTCCCGGAATTGGCGTTGAGTCCACGGGAGAGGATCATTCTTCCTCGAGTGGCTCCTTCTTTGATAGTGTTCTGGACTCTGTGCCTGAAGAACAGATTGTGTCTGCGGAGTCCACCGCAGATGATGACATGCCTGAAGATGATGATTCAAGTATGGGGCCAGCTGACCCATTGGAGGAAGACTTAGCCATTGTTCCTCATGTCAACCAGGGATGTGATGATGACAGCACGGTGGATGCTGATGCTGACCCCATATCTTTCTCGGTGCCGCAGACAGTTTTAACCAGCAGAATTACAGGTATGCCTAATTCTTTCATCATTTCTTTGAGTAGTGTAGATAAGGAACATGTTCACGCATACCTTGCATATTGTGTACTGATCTGCCGCAGGTCCTGATGTTTCTATAGCTCACATCATGGAGGGGATTTGTCTCTTTGGTGTTGCCCCTAGCCTTAGAGCCGTTCCAGCAGGTGGCTTTGTCATATCAGCCAGTCACCTTACCAGTGAGACTCCTCCCGTTGTTGGTGGTGCCCTCATGCTTGAGGAACCCCGTGCACAAGGTCTTGTGGAAAGTGAGCCCGTGGTGGACTTGGCAGTTGGTGCCACAGATCACGATGTTCCAGTTGGGGATACTGGTGCTTCTGCGGCAGACACACTCGCCGGTAGTGACCACTTGGAAAACATAGGTGAGTTCGAATCTCTGACCTCTTCTTTCTTTTAGTGGTCGGGTGTTATGTATGGGAGAAAAGTTCCCTTTCATGTGGGAATTTCTGTTCCCATAGACTTGATTGTCATTCATTTTTTTTTTTTTTTGAAAATTTGTATCTTCCATAGACTTGGTTGTCGTCTCATGAGAATTTTTTGACTTCATAGACTTGGGTGTTATGAAATATTTCGACTTCATAGACTTGGTTGTTGTCTTATGAAATGTTTTGACTTCATAGACTTGGGTGTTGTCTTATGAAATATTTTATTCCCCTAGACTTGATTGTTGCCTTGTGGGTAATTTCTGCTTCCATAGACTAGGTTGTCGTCTTGATGGAAAAAAATCTCTGTTTCCATGGACTTGGTTGTCGTCCTATGGAAAATTCTGTTCCATGGACTTGGTTGTCGTCCTGAGGAAAGTTTCTGTTCCATGGACTTGGTTGTCGTCCTGAGGAAAGTTTCTGTTCCATGGACTTGATTGTCGTCCCATGTAGAAATCTTTTTCTTTTTGTTACCATAGACTTGATTGTTGTCTTATGGATGCATATATGTATATATATTTTTTTGCCATAGACTTGATTGTCGTCTTATGGAAGTTTCCTTTCCCATGGACTTGGTTGTTGCCCTATGGAGGATTCCTGGCCTCATGGACTTGGTTGTCGTCCTATGAAAGGTTTTCTGTTCCATGGACTTGGTTGTCGTCCTATGGAAAAATTTTTGTTCCATGGACTTGGTTGTTGTCCTATGGAAGATTTTTTGTTCCCATGGACTTGGTTGTTGTCCTATGGAAAATTTTCGGATTTAATTAAGTCTTGGGAGTCGTCCCATAGACTTAATCTCATCATGAGTTTGCTTGTTGCAATTTCATTGCTGATTTGCTTGATTGCTTTTTGTTTCTTCCTTTTTGTAGGCGTGGATGATGCCGTGCATGTGTCAGAAGAGATTGATAAAGTAGGGATCACTGGTGAGGTTACTGTCGTTAGTCCACCACGAAGACCTACTATCGAAGCCGGTTCAAGTGTTGGTGTTGGCAGCTTGTCTAGTGAAGTTGCTGCCTTCTTGAAAGAGTTTGATGCGAAGGCACCCAATCCTCATCCCGAGCAGTTCTTTTGGTCTTTCAATGGGCCTCTGGTGCCCTTTGGTGAATTCTGGGTTCCCAATAATTGTTCGCCTTATTTGTCGCGGCTGTCTGCGGGACACAGTGATTTTACCAAAGGCTTCAAGCTCAGCATTGGGCTTGGTGGACCCATGATGTCCTTGCTTGGGAGCGTGTTGGCTGCCATGGATGAGTCTAGCCTTGAAGACGTGACCAAGACCCAAATCCTCGCGTGGAGGAGTGTGATCCAAGACCTTATGGATGTTGGCTTTGATTTGGGATTCATGATGGAGCTTCTACGGCAGATGGCCCAATGTTTATTTGGCAAAAGGCTTGCAGATGAGATAAAAGCACTTCAGCACCAGATTGCCCTTCTACAGGATTCCTTGGCTGAGTTGACTGCCTATTAGGATGCAATGATGTCCACGGGGAGGATGGTTCCCAGGTCTGAACGCGGTGGATCATTCCTTGACAGCCTCCTTGATTGACTTTTGTAGCTCTTATGCTCATCCTTTTGTTATGACCATGTTCTAGTTTTATTTTGAAACATTTGTGTGTATATTCTGTGGTGGCCAGGTTTTGGCCTTTTTTTTTTTTTTGGACAAATGACCAAGTTTTGGTCTCTTCTCTTTTTTGGACAAATGACCAGGTTTTGGTCTCTTTGAATGCTCATGTTCATACTTTATTCAATCATGATACATCTAATCTATTGCCTTTTTGTAAGAAAAATCTTGAGCATGTGATAATTCTTTGATTTCTTGGCAAAATATAGATATTGCATGTCATGATTTGTTAATAATACAATATGGTTCAAATCGTTCCAAAACAAAAGATTCCAAATACTTGGCTAATAAGAGTGGTAGTCTTACGAGTAATAACGCTTCAGCCATTTTCCATTGATGGGATCCACTAGGGTCGTGCCATCTGCGGTGGATAGCTTATAGTAGCCGCTATCGTATGCTTCACGGATTAAGTATGGCCCCTCCCAATTTGGTGCAAATTTGGACGGCAAGGGGAGACCTCTTCTCACATGATCCACCGTTTTCAGCACCATTTGACCCTTAGCAAAAATTCTGGTCTGGAGCGTTTTCTCATAAGCATCAGCAAGCTTCTGGTGGTACCGTAGACTACGGACTTGGGCCAGCTCTCTTGCTTCTTCCAGACCTTCCAAGTCTGCCACTCTTGCTTTAGCACAAATGTCAGCATCAGCTTCTAAGTCCATCCCATGCAAAATTCTTGGGCTAGGCACTAATAATTTTGTGGGGGAAATAGCATCAGTGCCGTAGACCAGGGAAAATGGGGTGAAGCCCGTTGCTGTTTTGGTTGATCCACGGTAGGCCCATAATGTGTCTTCCAGATGAGAACTCCAGCCTTTTCCGTAGTCAAAAACCATTTTACTCAAAATACGCAATAACATGCGATTAGTTGCCTAAGCCTGTCCATTGCCTTGAGGGTAATAAGGCGTAGATCTGCGGTGCTTGATTCGATAATGCTCCAAAACTTCTCTAACATTTTTGTTAACAAAAGGAGTGCCATTATCACTAATGATTTTGTGAGGGATGCCAAACCTTGTGATAATATGCTCGCGGATGAAATTAGCCACGGCTGCACCAGTTGCCTTGCGAAGAGGGATAGCTTCGACCCACTTTGAGAAGTACTCGGTGGCCACTGAGATCTAAATGTATCTACCAGATGATGGATTAATTGGTCCAATGAGGTCTAGCCCCCAAGTGTGAAAAGGCCATGGCGTTGCCATGTTTTGCAGACTAGTTGGATGCGTGTGAATGAGATTAGCTTGAAGTTGGCAAGTATGACAAGATTTCACGAAGTCTGCCGTGTCTTTCTTCATGGTTGGCCAATAGTAGCCAAGAGTCAACAGCAGCTGGTATAATCTTTTCTTGCCTTGATGTTCTCCACATTCTCCGGAATGGGCTTCTTTCATCACGGTCTGAGATTCTGCCAGACTGAGGTATCTTAAGGGGTCACCGTGGAACCCCTTTCGGAACAATATGCCTCATTCCACAAAGTACCTTGTGGCTAACTTCTTGAGTCTGGTTGCTGCTTGGCTGGTCTGCGGTAGAACATTCTCAATGAAATACTCGAGAAAAGGGGTGCGCCAATCGCTCGAAATGAATGTTGCATAAATTTGATCGGATTCATGCTGGTGTTGACAGAATGAGCACTGTTCCTGTAGACTGGCTGCCTCTTTACTCATGCTGGGCCAGAAATAACCCAGGTGCTGGAGTCTGCGGTAGAGGCTTACACCATCTCTGAGTTCACAGCACCTCTCGTGGACTTCTGTCAGCTTCTTTGCTGCTTCTTGGAGGTTCACGCATCTTGCTAAGACTCCTCCAGGCAGTCTACGGTAGAGGTCACCAGCGATCAACACATAGTCTTTGAGCATTTTCAGGTCTGCCACACCTTCAGGTGACATAAGTTTGGCTCTTATAGGCGTCCGCCAGTCTTCAGCATCAAGGCTTTGTTCCTTGAATTTCTCTCTCAGCAGATCAGTGATAGGCATACTCCTCTTATCAATTGTGACATCTACCTTTGACCCTTCAAATGAAACTTGGGAGCCCAAGGTTGCAAGAGCATCGGCGTACCGGTTTTCACATCTCATGGCATGAGAGATTTCAAAAGTGTCAAACTTTTCTTCTAGTTTCTGAGCTAAGGCCCGGTACAGTGCTAATGATGGTTCCTTGAGGGAGAACTCACCCTTGGTCTGGCAGATGATAAGGTTGGAGTCTCTAATCACCCGTAGATGCTTTATCCCCATTTCGTGGGCAATGGCCAATCCAGTGATATAAGCTTCATATTCTGAGGCATTGTTGGAGCATGAGAAGTCAAGTTTGAAAGACTTGGCTATAGTCTCCCCATCTTCTCTTATTAGCACAATTCTAGCCCCACTCGAGCTAGATGTCGAAGAGCCATCGAATTTCAGCGTCCACGTTGAGTCTGCCAGATCTGCCAACAGAGCCTCTCCTATTTCCCCAGGCACTTCATGCGAGATTGATGAGCTATCTTCTCCTGGGAATTGTTCTAGGAGATCTGCTATGGCTTGGCTCTTGATCGCTGTGGGTGTTTCAGTGGTTATCTCATATTGAGACAATTGCAAGAGCCACTGGGCCAGTCTGCCAGAAAGGACTGGTCTGTGCAGTAGACTCCTAATTGGATGGGATTTAGTTATCAGCTGGATTTTGTGGGCCAAGAAATAGTGCCGTAGTCGCTGTGATGCATATATTAAGGCTAAACATGCCCGTTCAGCCCCCGAATATCTTGTCTCAGCATCTCTAAGTGCGCGGCTAACATAGTAGATTGGCTTTTCGGTCCCATCTTCGTCCTCTTGAGCTACTAAGCCCCCAATTGCCTTGCTATTAGAAGCCAAGTACAAACGCAGTGGTCTACCAGGGACTGGAGCACATACGGTGGGGAGCTTAGTCATGATCAGTTGGATTTTCTCAAAGGCTTGCTGGCATGCCGTGAACCAAACAAAGGGAACTTCTTTCTTCATCAAAGGCATGAATATGGCTGTCACTGCTGCCAAACCAGGGATGAACCTCCTAATGTAAGACAATCTCCCTAAAAAGCTCTTCAATTCCTTGTGAGAGGTTGGTGCCTTCATGGTTGCTATGGCGGATGCCTTGGCCGGATCAACATCAATTCCACGGTTGTGGACCAAGAAGCCCAGGAACTTTCCGGCAGACACCCCAAAGGCACATTTAAGGGGATTCATCTTGAGTTTGTAGAGTCGGCATCTGTCAAACACCTTTCTTAAGATTCTAAGATGATCTTCCCTTTTCTTGGACTTCACCACTATATCATCCACGTAATCTTCAATTTCTTTGTGCATCATATCGTGGAACATGGCTGTCATAGTCCTTTGATAGGTAGCACCGGCATTTTTGAGACCGAAGGGCATGACGGTGTAGTAAAAATTGCCGATTGGTGTGCGAAAGGCGATTTTTTCAGCATCTCTGGTGGACATGCGGATTTGGTTGTAGCCACTAAATCCGTCCATGAAGGAAAACATGGCATGACCGGCGGCTGAATCTATCAACAAGTCCATGTTTGGAAGAGGAAACTCATTCTTTGGACATGCTTTATTAAGATTCCGAAAATCAACACAGCATCTGATCTGCCCGTTCTTCTTTTTGACCGGTACAATATTTGATAGCCACTGTGGATGCTGAATGGGTTTGATAAAACCAGTAGCAAGTAGTTTTTTCATCTCTTGTGTGATTTGTGCCTCCACTTCCGTGTGGAAGGTCCTCATGGGCTGTACCACAGGTCTGGTATCGGGCTCCACATTCAAAGAATGAGCCACTAACCCCGGGTCTATCCCCAGCATCTCATGATAATCCCAAGCAAACACATCTTTATATTCATGCAGCAGATCAATCAAGTATTTTCTTTCTTTGGTAGACAAAGACTTGCTAATTGATATAGGCTTGCTAACATTAGGATCATTGCTTAAGTTAATTACCTCAAGCTCTTCTTTGGAAGTCAGGTTCGGTTCAGCCGTGGTGGACTCTTTTCTTTTCCTTGCCGTAGGCTCTGTCTGGTCTACCGCATCCTTTTCTTCAGAATTCATTACCGTGGACCGTGAATGATCCACCGTAGATCCTTCAGGATTCGTTGTGGTAGACTCTGTTTGATCCTTCGCAGCTTTTTTGGTATTCATTGCCATGGACCTTGTCTGATCCACCGCAACTACTTGGGGATTCATTACCATAGACCGTGCATGGTCTACCGTAATCTCTTCAAAGCTCATTGCTGTATATTGTAGTTGATCCACCACGACTTTTCCAAAATTTTCAGTCTGCTGTATCAAGTGGCATGAGGGCTGCAGACCACCCTCTTCAGGTGTGGGACCCTCTTGCCATGGGCAATCAGGCCCCACGCACCTTCATAAGCGATAGACGGTGCGTTCATCGGGGAGTTGGACACGCACGCATTGTGGTGCACTTCCATGTTCAACTTCACGCTCTTTCCTCTTTTTCTTTCGCTGAAGCAGCTCCCGTAGATCAATTTCGGGATCATCCTTAATATTCTCCCATGGAGGGACTGGTGTTCCGCATGGTCTCACGATGGATGGTTCTCTCGTGGATGCTAAGTCATCATAAAGGGCTGCTTCAACGAAGTGAGCTTCAGTCTGATCGAAGGGACATGAATTTGTAGCTATACGGATTGGTTTGCCATTGAGTCTCCCCTTGACACATTGGTGGTAGGTGGATGACACCAATTTATGCTTGTGCAGCCAAGGTCTGCCGAGGAGCACATGGTAAGGAGTTTCCGCATTCACTACATGAAATCGTGTGAGTGCCACAATCGGCCACACTCTCAATACAAGCTATACATGCCTCATTGTATACTCGGTTACTCCCCTAAATCCGGTTACTTCCATGGGCGAGCCTTGGATCTTCTGGTGTGGCAGATTGACAGCTTGAAGAGTGCTTAATGGGATGAGGTTTAAGCAAGAACCAGTGTCCACCAGAGCATGTCTGACTTGAACATCTTCTATTACCGCAGACAGATAGAGCGGGCATCTATGGTCCGGGTATTGAACCTCCATATTTTCATCCGTGAAGGTTATGGCATTTGTGGTTTCCAAGAAAGCGCGGCTGGCATGAGCTTCTACCGTAAAACAAGTGGCTCCTGATTCTGCCGCTATCGTGATGAGTGCTTCTGTTGCCGCATTTCTTGCCTCAGGTCCAAATCCCAACTGGTTGAATAATGACTTGAACTTTGGACTCTTTTGTAGAGTCCTAACAGCTGCTGGTACCAGAGAGGAACTTGCTGCGGCAGACTCCTCTACCTCCATGTCACTCACGTTCCCGTGGATCACTACTGATACTACAGCCTTGCCCTTACCCTTGTTGTAGTTGGGAAAGGGTGTCTGGTGGACCTTTTGTTGTTCTTCTGAGAGTAGTAAAGTACCATTTTGGATTTTACGGTTGACCTCCCATCTGAGGGTTCGGCAGTCCACCGTAGAGTGATTTACGTATCTATGGTAGCGGCAATACTTGGGATCTTTTTGCTCTTCTGGAGTGGGTTGCTTGCTGATCTTTGGAAGCTTGATCACTTGATTTTGAACCCACTTATCAAAGATGGCCATCATTTCTTCGGCCGTGAAAGGTAGTGGAGGTGGCTCCTCATAGGCTTTGTTTGTTGGATTCTTTCGTTTGGTACCGCTGGGTGCGGTTGCGGTGGACACAGTGTGAGTCTACGGTAGACTCTTTTTGTCCCTGCTCTTTTCAACTTGAGGCTTGACTGAAATGGCAGTCTTTCTAACCTTTTGGAGTAGAGGGGCGAACCGTGTGATGTCTAGGTTCTCCAAGTGGGCACGAAATTCGGGTAGCATATTGTCAATGCATACCTCTACTAGTTCTCCCTCTTGATACTTCACATGACAATCCAAGGACACGTCGCGGAAGCGGTGGATGTACTTCACCAGGTCTTCCCCTATCTGCTGCTTGGTGCTGTGCAAGTTGACAAGAGTAATTTTTTCTTCGACATGGAAATACTTGCTGCAGAAGCTTTCTACCATGTCTTCCCATGTTCTGATGGACCCAGCAGGCAACACTGTGTACCAAGTGTATGCTCTATCCACCAGAGATTTCGAGAACTCCCACAGACAAAGATCACCATGTGCAGCAAAGGGTCCCATGGAATCCAGAAACTTGTTGATGTGTTCCATGGCACTCCCTTTTCTTCCGTCAAATAATGCAAAGACGGGTGTGTCATATTTCTTCGGGTATGGCTCTTTCAAGAGCTCGATGGGATAAGGGGGTCTCCTCACAAAGTGTCTAGGCTCTTTCGGGGGCCTTTCTTTTTCTTACTTGAGTAAGTCTGCCACGTCAGACATGGTGACAAATGGTGTGTCGTTTTTGTTGTGAGACTCCCTCTCTTCATGGTTACGGTTGTCATTCTTGTTCTGGTGGTCCTCTTTGTTGGCGTTGGCTTCTCTCAGCTGTCTTAAGGATTCAACAAGTTCAGCTTGGTTCTGCTGCATCCCTTTGATCATTTCGAACATCAATGCCATTTGTTGTGGTCCACCAACAGGGATTTCTCCACCACCAAGGACTTGTTCGCCACCATGAGCTTGTCCACCAACGAAAGGAATTTCTCCCCCGTGCGTTTGTCCACCACCCTGGGCGTGTGTCTCTCCCATGGCGTGGCTGTGGCCTTGAGATTCCACTTCAACATGGGAATTAGCTACTGAGTTTTGTCTGGTAGACCTTTTAGGCGGCATGGTTGTAGCCCCCAAGTGCTATGGATCAGCTTCAAAATGATGGAATGAGGGAAGATTTGCAACTCAACTCCCCAGTGGAGTCGCCAAAATGTGGATGCACAAAATTTTTGCTCCGTATAGGCCGCGTATCTATCCACGGACGGGCTGGACATGGGCCGGATTTGTGTGTGTGGGGGATGTTGAGCCCAAAACTCTACTCCAAGTGTGGTAGACCACTTAGAGGCCAATGGTGCATTTCCCTCTAATATTCTTCAGTCCACCGGGTTGCCATGCTCACGTAGGAGGTTGCGGTGGACCAATGAAGCTAATGCCGCAGATCAAAATAAACTAATAATTTTGAACTTCGCCTCCACCAGAACATTCAGTAATTACAACATAGAGAGAACAACACATGGGAGAATACATTACAAATTTGCACATTCAATGGTGGAAAATACAGTAAGTATGACAAGTAATGGAGATCAAGGACCAGTGCCGTGGATCAAGAGATTGAGCATAGTGCACTTGACTTCTCCTGTGGCTTGCAAGAAAAGAAGAGTAGATCAAAGAAACACAATAATCATGGAACTTGAGAGATTTGGGAGTAGGAAGAGAACCATTTACTGTGCAAAACGTACACGAGTCAGTACTGAGTATTTGGATAAGTGTTTGATGGGAATTTTCTGTTGTGGCAGACTAAAAGTGTTTTTTAGTCCACCGTGGACCTACGGGAAGTGTCCCGTGGACTGCTGTTGGCTTTGTATTTCTGGAGCTTTTGAAGTAAGCTCTAATAGAGAAATTCCAGTCTAAGGATTTCTGATCAGCAAAAAACCAACCCCTTCCCCTTTCCTTTCACCCTTATTTATAGTAGTGTTTATGTATAAGGGTCTGATTTGTTATCCCCCTAATTATGAGAATCACTGTTTATCTGGGAGGTAAAGGGGCTGAGATTTGACAAAGTGTAGCTTGGAGATTGAGCTGATGGTTTTCGTCTGCCGCAGATCTGATTTGATCTGCGGCGGACGGTGGGTTTTCAGGCCATTTATGAGGATGGAGGTGATAAGCATTTAATGC
>BKZX01019593.1:0-15405 GCA_014362285.1 Fagus crenata
ACGTAAATTTTCTATCTAGCTCACTATTTTTATCCTTAATTTTCCAGCCAAACACTCTGATTACAATCACATCACAAAGATCATATTTACATCCTCAAATTTGGATGGGAAAGAGGGAGGCGGCAGCAGGCCATTACTTCCCAGTCACTGAGAGCATCCTTCACCTTTGCTGCTCCTCGAGTATATTAAGTTGGACCGAACATTAGCCAATCCTTTTCTACTACTACTATCAACTTCAAACTATGTATTCTCTTTTTCTTTTTTTGATAATCAACTATGTATTCTCTTTTTCATTTATTTATTTTTTACTTTTTTCATTTTAAGTTTTGTTCTTCTAATATAAATCCAAGCTGTCCATTCATAACAATCGAATCATGTTAAAATTGACACAATCTTCTTTGTGAATGTCCTATAACTGTAAGCCCAATTTTGAATAGAGCTCTAGGGCTCTCTGTGTTTTGCAAATAGCAGCTCACATACAAAATGCCCAAGCCCTTCTATTTGTTTCTATGCCAGCAACTCAGCAACTCAGCTACCACTTTGCCTTCATGAATTAAGAAGCCATCAACAGCTTGGCTGAAGACGCTTCGTGGGAATTCAAGATCTAAAGGGCTCGCTCGAGCAGGGTTTAATGATCCGTTCGCAGGCAGAGGTTTGAGTAGGATCTCTATGTGACTAGTGATCCTCTGGAGCTCGCTTGAGCAGATCACTGTCTAATTAAGATATCGTTATGCTAGGGGTTCGCTCAAGCAGTCTTTTTATGCGTAATGCATATCTCCAAGCAGCTTCAAACATGATTATTGCTTTACAAATTGACCTAGACTTGCTGCCCTTTTGTGAATTACATTGTGACATATATTTTGCCAATTTAAATCCTAACATTTTAATTTTGTTAATAAAAGCTTGTTCATCCAAAAAATAAACAAAACCAAGGATATGCTGCAGCTTCTTCATTGTTTGCTCCTTTCGGCAGGTAGCTTGTTTAATTGTTTAGTGATCATCACATTGTAGAGTGAATTTTTTTCTTAATTATTTTACTGCTTATTATTATCTGATAGTTATTATTGATATTACTAGTTGCGTATTTTTATTGTAAATCTAGAAATTTGTATCCAAAGGTGTTACCAATTTTTATTAACTTTATTTATTAAAGAAAAAAAATTCATATTCCAAGGAGAGACTCAAAGGAAGAACAACGGTTAATTAGACTTCTCAACCGGTCAACACCCAAAACGGAAACCGCTGAAAGGGGTTTAAGACATAGACCACCACAAATCCACCAGGAAACATAAAGGAAATCGTAAAATTAGAACAAGGAAGACTCACATTGGGTTGTTGTTGGGGCAATGAGTACTGAAGAGTTTAAATAGGAGATTGGGCAGATGAGTGAGGCAAATTATTAAAAAAAAAACGGAGAGGGAGATGAGGAGGCGTGGAAGAAAAAGAAAAGAGTGTAATGGAAAAAACCCATGAAAGATGAAGGGGTGAGGGAGAGAGATTGAAAATCTAATTTGTATGGTTGTTGGACATTGTCAAACCTGCTTTAGTTTGAAAGCTCCATTTAGCTAAACTCCATAAGATCTTTATATATTCTCACTGTATGCCATGTAGCCAAAATGTCACCATTTCTCACAATATCTCTTCCAAGAGTCTTCATTTGTCTTAATCTTCCAAAGGGAACAATTGCTGGTGGGTTGCTTGCAAGTGTCTGTTAAATGCCATTTGTGGGAGTTTCCAGTGAAGTTAATCAAACTTAAAAACCATGATATCAGGATTGGCTCCCCTAGGGACATTTTATATTGGCACCATAATCACAAGAATCAAGCCCAGTCCCATTTTTACTTCAGCCCTCTCTCTCTTAATCTTTCATTTTTACATTCAACCTTGTAAATAGAGATATAGATCTTCTTATATGTATTTCTGTAATAAAACAGTTTAGTTAAATCCTACTTGTCTGTGCTTGCAAAAAGAAATAAATAAGAAAGACCAACTAATTTCAAAACACTAGGAAGACATGTTTTTATGGATGTACCTACCCAGAAATTTGGAATTTAGGCATTGTCCCCAAAAATCAAAACTTAGATGCTGACTAGAAAACAATGTAAAAGTAGTCTTCTATTTGTTTAAAATGTTTATGCCTAGTGTTTCTGCTTCTTAAAAAAGATATCTAGCTTAGGTATTCTCTTAAGAGAGAGCTTTAGCTTGGAAAATGTTACTTTGAGGAAGGCGATGAGGTACTGAATATCAGGAAGCTTTTATCTTCTGTTCTCTAATTCCTAGTATGTTGTTATACTCTGGAGTGCCACTGCACTCGAAATGTCAATAGGACTCATCAGTGCCTCTTCTTGATATCAAACTTTGGGAGAACTAAAGATGCACCACAATCCTATGACTTTTCTTCTTGTTGTTCTTAAGAATTAAAGCTTCACATCTGTCCTATTCTGAAACAAACTATAAATCTGATGTTCATTATTAAGTTCAAAGTAAAATAAAACAGAAAATGGTGATTGGACCCCTTTTTATGATAGAAATTGATCATTTGAACATAATTTGGCCTCAAATGAACCAATAATAATTTTCTTGTCCAAGGCTACCTTAGGCGTTCTAGTTTGTTGGTTTCTATGTGGACATGGTTTCAAAAGGATTAATATGGAGATATCATGATGGCTTGCTTCAAAGCCAAGGATGGGAAACTCCCAGACATCAAGATAGGATGCTGCATTGGGGTTACAATGGAGAGTCAGCTTGGACAGCAAAAGTCATTTATTTTTTTATGCTCTTTCACTACAAGGTTTTGGAAGGATATCACATGCTGCTGCCTCACTAAAGATCCTGAGTTTTATTGGTATAAAAAACAAAAGTCTTAAAGCTGTGATCTGCATACTAGCATGAGGAGAAACTGTATACCATGTTTGGCATCAAACGAATGCAATAATTCATTGTGGTAGAGTGAAAACAGAGGAAATAATAGTGCATACTATTAAGTGGGAAGTTAAAGCTCATTTGGGCTGTGGAGGCTAAACAAAACTACTTTGGACTGGGGTGGTGTAGCTATTTTTAGTCCTTCAGTTCACTAGTGGAAGAGTCTGTTGTGTTGCTGTATTTGGCTTTGGCTTAATGACAGCTTGTTCTGCTACTGCAGCTGTTGGTTTCTTGTGTTTTCAACTTTCTTGTTTTTGGCTTGGATTCCATAAGGCTAACACTTCACTTTAAAAGAGAAAAAAAGAAGAAAAGAATTAGCCTTTGACAATGATCCTAGGTTCAAGGCCTTCTAGGTACATGTTTAAAACACCAATCAAAAGAAACAAGGATTTGGATTGGAAGGAATTGGTATCTCTTCCATTGGTGATTTTAGTAGTTTACATGACATCCAACATGTCATCTATAGAAGACCTTATAGTTTATGGACATCCTTGCTATCCTCATTTACCACATCAACACAAAATTCCAGTTTGCTGGATGCAAGGGTATGAATAACGTGTAACATTATAACAAACCAATTGCAAGGACATCTCAAGCCTTATTGAATCATTAACTAGTAAACAATGATGGAGGTGATTTGTTCAAATACAAAATAAATGTACCCACATATGGCAACAATTTCAATAGACTAAGTACCGGGTGGAAGTATGTAATTGAGGTTAGTATTCGGCATTGAGACTGAAAATCTCCAATTTTGGTTAGATTGAATTAACCAATATAAAAGCGTACCTCATTTCCACTAAATGCTTCTGCACAATGAAATTTGATTTGTAGTCTTATTGTCAAATATTAGTTGGTGAGATTGGATTTACTTTTGGCATCTGTTTTGTTGTGTAATGGTGCCTGAATTTGTTGTCACTACTGAAACGGTTAGAAATTGATTTGTTACAGTAATGATGCATTTAGGCAATATCAGAATTCATAAGCATCCATAATCTCCATTTTTAATTCGTAGGTAAAGCCATAAATTAGTCAAAGCATATCATATCGTTCTTGTTTCTGCCACATAAGCATCCGTAAGATTTTGTAGTTTAGTACTTTTCCTTTCTTGTTTACTACTAAGAAGTAGTGGGAGTTGGGAAACTAGTTGATGCAGGGAATAATGATGAGCAAGTGTTTACGTTAGGGCTTGGTGAGAAATTATTGAGTTGCTTAGAGAAATTTCACATGTGGATAATACCTCTACAAAGAACAATGAAGTTCTCAAGAATAGCTCTAAAGGCTAATTTCATTCAACCAAAGAAATCTGCCTTACAATGCTCAATTACAGATATTTATACCATCTGCTTGAACTAAATTCCAGTAACAACTGAAAACCCATCGGAGGGTTGAGAAGTTTTTGCATCAAACAGGTGGATAGTAGGTTGTTTGTTGACTGGCAGTAATATCTCTTGCACACAGAGATGACAAATTTAATGCTTTTGTTTTTTTCCCTTGTTTTGGTTGTATTGATGTATAGATACTAACTTGGATTTTCTAAGATGTAATTTTTGTCCGATGTACCAAAAACAAAAAGTACTTGTAAAGTAATATTTTACTTCATTGATAGTGTTAACAATAGATTTGCTTTTTAGTGTTTGGTTGGCTCTAATGATCTCTTATTGCAGTCTATGTGTGAGTAGTTCTCTAATCAAGTAGAGACCTTTTCGTATAGCCTGTTTCTTTTTAATAATACTTACCCAAAGAAGAATCTGATTTTGGTCTTGTTATATTTTTGTTACACTTATGTAGTTTTGTGGATAATCAATTATTTCACCGAAAATATTGTAAGGGTTTGAATTATTTTCGATTTGATACCAGTAAAGGGAGTTGCAAACAATTATGTAATTTCTTTTTTATCTCTTGATTTTGTATTATTGATTGCTGCATGCATGTAGAGAAGTCAATGTATACATAGGGAGCAACTGTATACTATGTTTGTCATCGAAGAAATGCAATAACTCATTGTGGGCAGAGTAAAAACGGAGGAAAAAATAGTGCAAGCTTTCATGATTAATAGTTTCATGAAAGCTTTAGGCAGAATTGCCACAAGATTTGTCTGCTTACTCGATCAAGCTCAACAATTTAATTTTGTTAATAAATGCTTGTTCATCCAAAAATTAAAAAAACAACCAAGGATAATATGAACAAGGTGAAAAGATGGAGGGTGGCTCTAATTGAAGCCGCCAATTTATTTGGTTTCCCCTACAAGGATGAGTATGTGTTTAATTTCTACATTTATCACTCTTAGTTGTTACAAAAGTATTCTATTTCAATCATATCCTCTATTTTAATGTCTACAAACATCCGGACCAACTTCATATGCCTAAAGTAACAAAATTAAGTGAGGTAATTCTTATATTTAAATATCAACTAAATAATATTGATTTAACTTTCCATATTATAATTTTTTGTTTTATTTAAAAACTACTATTCTTCGCTTTTGAGATGTAAAATTACTAATTAAGTTTTTATTAACAACTCTTTTTCATTTGATAATAGCTAATTCATGTAATCTTCTTATAAAATAATCGATCTTAACTATGATTTTATTAATTTTAATTTTGAAAAATTTCTTTATATGTAACCAACTGTTACAAACTAAATCCTGATGTTTCAAAAAGTAATAAATTAAATTCTTAACCCAAATTAAACCCAAACACAATGTCGTTTCACTTAAATAGATTGAGTTTTGATTTTTGAAATAATATGGATTAATTTGTTACTTTCTTGAAAATTTCATTTGTTACACCCCCTATTGATCCAATATTTTGGGGGCTTTTTAGGAAGTAGGGAAAACAATGCACAACCAACTCTTTTTTAATAAAATAAAAAATAAAAAAATAGTTATAGTATAATTTTGGGACCATTTTGAAATGTGATGCCATGAGAGGCCTTATGCCTAGGCCAAGAGCCGGCCTTGCAAATGTCAATGATTGAAAGAGAAGAATATATGAACGATAATATTATCAATTAATTAGAAGTTTCTCTCCCACGTAATGTTTAGAAAATTTATTTAAATTATTTTAAAGTTTTCATTCAAATGAGATATTCAATATAAATTGTTTTGTTACTTATGCAGACCATGTGAATTCATGCTAAAACCCTAAAACCATTTTTTTAAAGTTTAAGACAAAAAGTGTAATACTTTCAATATTTAGGGATAGAAAACGAACTTTTAAAAGCTTATAGATAAAAGATGAAATTCATGCAAACTTTAGGGACAAAAACAATATTTTAGACTTTGTTTGTTTGTTTGTTTGTTTTTTCTTTTTCTTTTTTTTAATATTTGGGATTTTTTTTTAAGAGAACCAAAAATTATGTTAGGGGAGGCCCAATTTAATTTTTAGGAACCTAACTTCAAAAGCAGCCTTAGTACCTAACTAATATATACACTTGATTTTTTTTTTTAGAAAGTTGGAAGGGGGGCGGGGCCACTCTTGGTGTTAGTGTGGATCCGTCCTTGATGGATAGTATTTTCAATTGGAAGTTTCTCCCACGTAATGTTTAGAAACTTTATTTTAAAATTTTTATTCAAATGGGATATTCAATAAGTTTGTTTCGTTACCTATACAGATTCATACTAAAATCCTAAAGCTAATTTCAAGGAACAAAAAAAAGAAAGTGTTAAACATAAAGGTTGTGGTGCATAAGCTAAACATTTTGAATTTAGCTTATGTTTATATATCTATTTTCTAATATAACATTTTACATGCTTTTGATACTTTGTGATTGGCAGCCACCCTGAATTTGGATTTATCCAAAACATTTTTGAAGCGATCTCAAATGCTAAATCAAATCGTATGGAAGTATTTATCGTTAAATACCCAGTTGGAATAGATTCTCGTGTAAAAGAAATAGATTGGTTTTTAGATATTGAGTCAAATGATGTTCGTGTGATAGGGATCTATGGCCTTCCAGGAGTAGGAAAGACAACAATCGCAAAAGCTGTTTTTAACATGATTGCTTATCGTTTTGAAGGAAGCAGCTTTATAGAAAATGTTAGAGAAAACTCAAGAACAAATGATGGCATACTCCAACTACAAGAGACGCTTTATTCTGAGATCTTAGGGGATCAAAATTTGAAGGTGGGCAGTGTATCTAAAAGAACCAATTTGATAATGGAAAGACTTCAACACAAAAAGATTCTTTTAATTCTTGATGATGTTCAAAAATTGGGCCAGGTACAAAATTTGCTCGGAAAATGTGATTGGTTTGCTTCTAGAAGTAGAATCATTATAACAACAAGGGACAAACACTTGTTAGTTACTCTTCGAGAAGGTGGTAGCGTTAGCTATTACAATCACGAGGTTATGGAATTAGATGATAATGAAGCTCGTGAACTCTTTTGTCAGCATGCCTTCAAACGAAATAAACCTAAGGAATATTATTCCGAACTCGTAGACCAATTTATACATTATGCCAAAGGCCTGCCATTAGCTCTAGAAATAATAGGTTCGGATTTGTGTGACAAAGAGATACGTTGTTGGGAAAGTGCATTACAAAAGTATAAAAGAAATCCTTGTCCAAATATTCAAGAAATACTCAAAATAAGCTACGATGGATTAGACCAAGGTCAACAAAACATTTTCCTTGATATTGCATGTTTCTTCAAAGGATACTGCAAGCATGAAGTTATAGATATATTACACAGTTGCAATTCCAACGACCCATTTTATGATTTTGAAAAACTTATTGATAAGTGTCTCCTATTTGTTGCTAAAAATGACATATTATCAATGCATGACTTAATACAACAAATGGGTTTGGAGATTAATAGACAAGAATCAGAAGTGCACAAGAAATGTAGAAGGCTATTATGTTATGAGGATGCTTCTGAAGTACTAACTGGAGATAAGGTATAAATCGTTTTGATTTACCTTTTTGTTTTCTTTATAAGGCTAATGTATTTGACTTCTTTTGTCTGTTTGTCATTTTCCTTCATTTTTTTTTTAATTGATGAAGAAAATATAAGTTTATCAATATTTATTTATTTATTATTATTTTAAATCTAGTAATCGTGAATTTTGTTGTGTAATGTAATTCACGTAATTTGTTTTTTCCAATTAGGGGTCAGATGAAATTCGAGGCATAGCATTGTGCTTTCCACAACTAAGAAAGATGGAATTGGATCTTGAAAAGATGAAAAATCTCAAATATCTTAAAGTTCAGAATATAATCTGTGAAGATCTTAAATATCTTCCCAATGAGTTAAGGTTACTTGATTGGAGAGAATTTCTTTTATCTTCTTTGCCGTCCAATTTTGTTATTCAAAATCTCGTTGCACTTAAAATGCCAGGAAGCCAGATTCAATTGGATGGCCATTTCGAGGTATAACCATTAGCATTTATAAATTATATTATTTTGGTGAAGCTAATAAATTTCGTAATTTTTTTTGTTATTTTTTTTTTTTTTTCTTTTTTACAGAGGTGTCAATTTGAAACATTGAAATATATGGATTTCAAATATTGTAAAAACATTAGGAAAATACCTGACTTACTTATGATTGCTCCAAACATAAAGAACTTGGATCTTTATGATTGTGAAAATTTAGTTGAGGTTCATGACTCCGTTGGACTTCTTAATAAGCTTGAATTTTGGACTCTCAACTATTGCAAAAATCTTAAAATTCTTCCAAGAAGCCTTAAGTTGAAATCTCTTAAAGAGTTTTATCTCTATGGCTGTGAAAGTCTTGAGAAGTTCCCCGATATCCAGCAAGGAACGGAAAGATCAGCATTGCCTTCATCAGAACTACAAGGATATCTCACCGGTCTTTTTTCGTTGACCATATGTTGTAAAAACCTCAAAGAGCTTCCAAGCAGCATCTCTATTTTACAAAATCTGAGGGTGCTCTGTTTGTATGATTGTGAAAATGTTCTAAAGGGCATGGATACTCCTGGTTGCTTCCGCAAATTAGAAACATTAAGTATCAATGACAGCAACATTACTACCCTCCCTGAAATTGCTAGTATATTTCCTCAATTAAAGAACCTTCGGATTAACGGGTGCTGGAACCTTCGGAAAATTCCAACGCTTCCACCGTGTATACAATCTATAGAAGCAAGAAACTGCTATTCCTTGGATTCACAATCAAGAAGAGGATTATTGAGTCAGGTTTCTCTCTCTCTTTCTCTCTCTCTCTTAAAGTTATAGAAAGAATCAATTTTGGTTAACTATCCCAAATATATTACTACTTTTGCTAAACTATTGTTTCTTACATTTGCTATTTGCAAGCAGTTTGGGGAATTTCTAGGGCTTCCACAAAATATAGTATGTGCAAGAAGATCATCGTATCAGGCCTCTGCATCTGAAACGAAATCTACGGTTCGATATTATTCCCTTTTACTTCCAGGAGCTAGGATTCCAAAGTGGTTCAACCATCAAAGTGTGGGAAGTTCCATATCATTCTCGATTGGTCGGGAATTCCCACCATTGGCTTTCTGTGTTGCTTTCAAAGTGGGATTCAAGGTTTCTGAGAACACTAAACCTTCATGGTTTGAATGTTTTATTTACAATTTCATCAATGGTTGTAAGAAGATGCTCGTGAGTTTTAAAATTTTCGCACGTCAATCATCATCTTTTATGTGGTTTCACTATAGAAGAGTTAATAATAACATAATTCTAGATGAACGGAATGACGTTAAAGTTTTGTTTGAAATTTCATATTATGATCCTGAAAAAAAAGAAGTTACAATAGAAAGGTGTGGGGTCCATGTAGCATGCATATGCTCTCCTCAAAATTTTGCTGCAAATAAGGTGGCCTGCATAAGAATTCTTGAAAGATTACAAGTTCCATTGGATGAAAGATTAAAGATGTTTTTATGCAAAGCGGCTGCAGAGGTCCTTCCCTTTGAACAGAAGCTGGACCATTGCCCGCTTTGTGAAATAGCAGAAGATTCTGTTTTTCATCTATTTCGATGTTGTCCTTACGCCAAAGGAGTGTGGTATGGTGGTAGATGGGGTTTTCGAGTCGAAATGATTCAAGCTCAATCTGTAAAGGAATTTGTTGAACATATAATTTACCCCCCAGGTGAGTTACTAGCAGAACGTGTCACCAAAGATGAATTCACACTATATGCAACACTGGCAATGAAAATTCTTTGGGATGCACGGAAGGAAGCTCTGGTTGCGAGCACTAAGGCCAGCATATACCAGCTAGCCCATCGTCTTAACAAAGAGTACGTCTATTACTCGAGATCACTTGAGATTACAAGGGGAACTGAAGAGCAAAACATGGAGATAGATATGCTTATTGATGAACCAGAAATACAAAACCAGTGTCACTTGACCAACACCATCCCAGGCCCACTGAATGAATGTCAGGGGACCATGTCAGATATGCAATGGTCTTCAGTGGCCCAGCCCTTTGTAAATGAGGATGCTGACTTCAATCCATGTCCACCGTCGAAGAAAATGAGAACCTCTTGATTGAACTTCAAAGAAATATGCCAAGGTACTATTATTAATTTGAAACTGTTTTCTTTTATGTTTTTTAATGTCGACGCATGTCTACTTCTTTAGTTCCAATGTTTCATTTACATCTTTCCGTGCCTTTGTCACATCTTTCTCTCTCTTCCGTACCAATCCAATTTGAAAGGACGTTAATGTAAAGCAAAATCAACATTAACATTGAGAACAAAGAAAAATCAAATAATCAGCCATTTGATTTGCTGCTAAATGGAAAATCTTTTGGTAAGAAGTTTTTAAATTGTTTTGGAAAAGTGTTAAGTTTAAAACCTCTAAAGGACACGTAAAATAGTGACAACTAACAAATTATACATAGATTTTATTTTTGTTTGCTCATTGATTGTGTTTCACATAATGTATTTCTCAAGAGGCATGTTATTTTATTTTAGCCAAAAAAAAGTGGCATATACATTTTTTTAACTGACGAAGATTAACATCTAATGGGTCACACTCAAGAGATTACTTGTAGGTTGTAGCTGAACTAGTATTGGATGATTTTTGCCTCAGTTGCATAGTTAAAAAACAAGGTAATGGCCTTTTGACCAAACGGTACCCTCTTCCACATAATTACAAGGTGGAAAATGAGTTATTGGTTTCCATTTTATGTGGATATGATACTATTTTTTGTTATAAGTACAGGTACGTAGATGCAATAATACTGTCAATTTTTAGAACAAAAATAATGAAAACAAAGCAGTTAGAAGTTCATTGTATACTACTTTTCTCCCCCTCTCTCATAAGTTACACACACAACCTAGTGGACTTGAATTCATTTTCCCTATTACCACATTGGCCAAGGTGTCCTTTACTTTTGGCAAAATATGTGTATCAGGACTTTGGTCTATCAGTTTGTTGGCACTTGCCACTAGTTCTGAAAATTCATCACATGCCAAGGTCTAGAACTGTCGTTTTAATTGTCTACACGTCTCTTGGCCACAATATTGTTGCCCCCTTTTGAAAGTACTCATGTTCAAATATAGGTAGCAGATGTCCTTAAATTCTCATGATAAGTATACCTATTAGGATTAAATTTTTCAGGTTTTGATGTAATCTACTCTAGCAAAGAAGACTGCAGAAACAGTGAAAGGAAAATTCAGACTTTAGGAGGTCTAGCCTTGTGCTTAAGTAATCCTTACTTCTATTAAGGATGAGATTGAAAAGGTTTTGCCTTTGACAATGGTCATAGGTTCCAAGCCTTCTAAGTACGGTTGTGAAATCTACAAAAAATCAAACTGCAGGGGGGTCAATTAGGCAATGGCCAACCTAGCCTCCATTTTGATGATATTAATTTCAACTGCCCCTCCCACATCAGTTGAGATGATGTTTAGATAGGAACATGCCGAATTGCATCTTTCCTTTAATTTTGTCCTACTTTATAAGACATAAATCTTCATCTTCCTTTGGCTATATTCTTGTTCTCTTTCCGTAGTTACTTTTCTACTTAGATGTACCATGATTTGAGCATTGTTGCAAAACTTTGGGAGCTTGGTATTCTAGTAATTTCTCCTTATTGAAGCAAATTAAATTTATAGTTTGGTCTTTTGACATTTGTTAATCTTTTTTTATACTAATTATCTAATTGAAACAAAGATTGCAAAATTATTTCATTTGCAGTATCGAATCTGTAATTACCTATAAATTGTGCATGTGTATGTGTGTTTTCCTCTTTCCCTGACTAATGGCAATTGTTGGCATTATAATTTGTTTCCAATATGGGTGCAGTCATGAGGTTACTTTAAGCCGAGCTTTGGTTACATATGCTTCAGTGTAATTTTAGATAGTATGATTTAAGTCTCTCTGTATTGCTGTTATGTTAAATATGACAAAAAATAAATAAGATTAAACTTGGACTGATATTTTAGTTAGCTAATTTTGGGGTTGATCTAGCTGAGCTTTACGACAATGTGGCCTTTATCCTTTGAGGACTGTACCATCAGAAGCTTGTCAAATGGGATTGATCTAGCCATTACATAGACCTTTATCCTCTCTTCAGGTTAGTAGTTTCTGAAACCTTCCCCTTCTGCTACAGCTTTATTGTTCAAATCCTCATCATGATTGAGAATCCCACATTCAAAAGCTATAGCTCTTGCATGCACATTGTCACCTGTGATCATTTTGATGTTTAGTCTAGCAGCTCTACTAGATGCTACAGCTGTTTAGGGCTAACACGGGTCCTGAAAACCAACCCTAATAGGCTAATAGGGTTAGTCTAGTTTCTTTGAGCTTCTCTAGAACCTCTCCACTTTCTTCTTTGACTTCTTTATGGGCAAAGGCAATGCATTGCAGGCTTTTGCTGCCATATTCTTAATAATAGTCCCAAGCCCCACTCCTTCCTTAAGCATGTATTCCAGAATCTATCTTGTCTTAGTAATTTGAACACATGAGGAGGAGTATGATCTCAGAAGTTGATCCCTTCTAGAGGGTGCATATTGTCTTCTCACTCTTCCTCTGTGTCAAAGCCCCACTTCTCTAAATTGAAGACATTGACATTGATTATCGCAAAATTCTGCTTGATTTCATTGATATTCATATCTACTTTTGCGGTAGGGCTCACAAAAATCTCCAAAGTGATGCAAAATCCTCTTTGTAAATAGTACCAGATATGTTTAAACCAAATGCTTGTTGTCTTCTATCAATAAATTTGGTGCTTTTTTTAGGAAGTACTTTCAGTCATTGCTTCATTACCAAGCCAATATATTCTATTTGCTTCATCTAATTTATTGTAAGGTACCTTTTTTGCCAGTACAGAGGTCCATTGTCTCACAAATAGAGGACACTCGAACCAAGGTGTGATTCGTCATCAAGCATTTCATAGAATAAGCCAAAAGTCTGAGTAATAGCTAGAGGAAGACCTTCCAGAATTGCCACCATCATGAATTCATGATTGTGACTGCTGCAGCAACAAGGCATGATCAGTTATCATGCACTTCTTCTCTAATACTTTGAGTTTAAAATATGTCCATGAATGATTACATTTAGAGCATCAAAGGAACGGATGTTCTCTCACTTAATCTCTTTAAAGTTATCTGCTTTGGTTTGTTAGTGTAATTTTCTGTTCCATTCATTGGATATATGGCCTGTGTTTTCGAGCAACATTAAGGAAGGGTAATTAGCTTAACCATAATGTTGCTTTCAGTCATGCTTGAGTGTGACCAAGCTGATTGTCTTGTGTTGTTTGTCTCCTCTCCAAGAATGAGGCTGCACCTTCATTTGAGAATAATGCTTCCTGTTGCTGGTCAAGGAGAGGTGCTTAGTTAAAATTATAATTCACATGATGTTTCAATCTTCAATTCTTTTTCATCGTTAATGCATATACATATTTGAAATGTCGTATTAATAAATTATGTTATTAGGTATTCTTTTCTTTTATGCTTTTTTTCCACTTCTCTTACAATATCAGCAGTGATTATTCTTTGACTTTGCCATTGTGGAGACCCTTTTAAGAAGATTGGCTTTTTGAAGTCTCAAGAAGGGTTCCTAAGTGTTGAAGATAGAAGCAAAGCTACTGTCGTTCAAGCACTGTCTTCAGAAACGACTGTAGCTTTGGGCTTGACTGTCGTTTAAGCACTGCCCTCATTGCCCTCACTAAACGGGTGTAGCTTAAGCAGCAATGTTGATAAGTTAAAGACCACGTGTACAGCACGTGCCCATGAAAAGTGGCAACAGTTTATGTTAATCTGTTATGCAGTTAAAGTTGTTAATACTGTTAACTTGTTACTAATTCTATAAATATCAATCCAAAGGCTAAATGACATTTTGTCTAAGCCATTACAATCTTTAAACTCTCTTTGATTCTCTCTCTCTCTCTGGCATTAGATCTCTTTGTTTTCTTTAGAAATCTTATACTAAGTCCATACCTGGATCACATGTAGTTGTGAATCAATTTTTTGTCATATACTTTCTGTTCGGCTGTGTTTTCTGACATTTTCAACGTTATTTCCCTATATGAGTTACAATGAGTGCAAGGGAAATTCACACAATTTTAAATTCTTATATTTTCTTTTAATGAAATCCATCAATGTAGATCGTATTTGTTATGAGTAGTATTTACATGTTAAGAGGTAACTAAGCATGTGCATTCAGGTAAATTAATTAACCCGAAACACACTTCCCAACAACGTTATTTAATTATTAGGTTATTTTTTATATTGCAATTGTAGAAATGGATCCTTTCTACATGTGCCAAAAGGCTATTGGTGGAAAATGCTTATGTATGGTGAAATACATGAAAGGACCAAATAGAAGGACTTTATTTCAAAAAGCTAAGATGTAGGTTTTTGATTATTTGATTCAGTGCATGGAAGAAGCCAAAATTAGAGAACTTGGAAGGAAATTTTAACGAGGACAAATTTTGATAAGGTAAATTGTTAACATTGTATCTTGATGTTCTTATTTGTATGAAGAAGCTTTAAGCTTAAGAAACATGCAAAATTGTTTGTAGAAAAGATGAATGCTCTTAGCAAGTGAATGAAAGGGCATAATCAAAGCTGCAGTTCCAATACAAGTACCTGATTGCCCTCACTCCAGTCTCTCAATATTGGCTTAGGCCGCAAAGGTATTTTCATAGCTATTACTTTGTATGTTACTCTGCTCTGGATATTCTTGAATTAAACTAATGAAAACTCCAAAGAAGCATGGTTAACCTTCTTGCAAATCGAACTAAAACTTACTTTAAGCTGTAGGTTGATAAGACAGTCACCTGATACAAGCCAGCTTCTCAGTAGCCTGATGATGAGATTGTTAGTGCTTGGGCCAGGTTTGGAACAACCTGTGTGATCCACTAAAATATGAATTTTGTGATGCTTTTAAATTGATTAAACATTTTTCTGACTACGGAGGCCTTCGCTCATTTTTATTCAATATCCTTTACATGGTATTCGGTCTGTTTTTTTTTTGCTGGAAGGGGGTAAATTGGTATAATTTTGTCAAATATGATTGGTTGCATTGAATACTTTTGTAGATTCTCCTCATGATTCC